>PNEQ01012395.1:0-18555 GCA_003012365.1 Medauroidea extradentata
TGGGGAGCAATGGAATGACAGAGCATGAGCTGAGAAGATGGAATGATAGAGCACGAGTAGAAAATTCGAGGGGAGCCAAAGCAGTGGTGTTGGTCTGGGGAGCCATGGAATGACAGAGCATGAGCAGAGAAGATGGAATGATAGAGCACGAGTAGAAAATTCGAGGGGAGCCAAAGCAGGGGTGTTGGTCTGGGGAGCCATGGAATGACAGAGTAGAAAATTCTAGAATACAAGATGGCCGACAAGGGTGAGGTCATCAAAGATGGTGGCCAGAAGTGACGCAATCCAAGATGGCGACCGGAAACAAGATGGCGACCGGAAGTGGTGCAACCCAAGATGGCGGCGGTGACGTCATCCAAGATGGCGGCCGCAGCTCCCTCGCTCCCCCTCCCCCCTCCCCTGCCCCAGTAGCCCCTTTTTCCATCTACTAACATAAGTTATGTAATAGCAATGTTGATGACAAAAATGCCTACCACATTGCTGATAACATTGCTAGTAGCATTTGTTACGAACATACTTTGATCTAGACCGTCCTAGAATGGGTCGGCCAAAATTATGTTATCAACAGTGTTGCTGACAAAGTTAATAACATGTTTCTAAAATTCATTGCTTCTGTTGCTAGCAAACGTTTTCAACCAAATGTAGGTAACAAATATTGTTATTATTTTTATAAATGTTAATAACAAAGTTAATAACAAAATGTTGGTACAATGTTGATAACATGATGTCATAAATTTTCAAGGATTTTTACAACATTGTTAGTAAATTTGTTAAACACGTGTTATTAGCAATGTTATCGCTGGCGTATACTAGGCTTAAGAAAAATGTTCACCTGATAGCTTCACGACCAACTTGTCACATACCTGACGCTCGAACAGTAAGCGGCTGTAAAACAATTAAAGACCACACACAACCGATACAACAGCGAAGTGAAACTGAATGCTCAATGGTTTTAATGGGCGGATTCTACTTACGCTGTTTTTGGGAACATAATTTTTTTAAATAACATAAAAGGTTTAGTAAAATCGTTGCGTAGATTTGTGAAATGTAATGCTTTATATTTAACCTGGTTTAAAGCAAACTATTATACAATTTTGGCTAATTAAAAATTTCAGAAAATTTCTTTGTGGCGATAATTAGCCAACGTGATACATTTTTTTATTTTAAAAAAATAGAATACATACTACAATTTTAAACAAATTTATATGGCTGTTTTACGATATGTACTCTCATTTAAAATTAAGAACTAGTGTTCGAAAAACAGTGTAAATAAGAGCCCGTGACCTTAAGAGGTCTATGTACCGGATCTATTGTTCCACGTTTGATACGCGGAGACAGGGAAGCGATGAGGTTCATCTTGCCTCGCACTACGGTAACCGCTTCGCTTCTATTTGCGATGCACCAAACTGGCGTACAGTGATTTCGTTTTACTCTTTTTCCTATTGGAATTTAAGAAGCTACACTACAATTTTATTTTTTGGATAGTTTGTATTTAAGTCCAATACGTACTCTAGAGTCGTGTTTTACTAATCCGGAAGGAATTTTTTTTAGTAACAGTACTGTAAGCTACAAGGTCTCCATTATCAACATAGCAAATAAATTCTTTTTTGTATTTTGAAAAGTTTTAAAGTAAATGTTCAGTATTTATTTTGTACACTTTTTTCTGTTCTTATATAGGAGATCTTGTAGCATACAACATTGTTATTCAGTAAAAGTTATTTCAGTTCAGTATGTTAGTTGGATTTAGTGTCGTACTTAAAACCGTAACACGCAAATTTTGACTTTGACAAGCCATTACGGGAAAACTGTGATAAATAAAAAAAATTTCATACCAGCTAAATTTAATCACAATTCATGTCTAAAAAAGAAGAAAGAGAAAAGAAACACGTATCAGGTACAGATATAAAAATAATATATAATGATGAAACTACTGTCTAACATTCCTTTAATGTAAACACATATGAATAGAGACCTGAAAAATTCGCGGGTTCACTGACTTGTAGGCTAGTCTCCAAGAATATCTGCTCACTCAAGCAGACAGCAACTGTTAATTAGTTGCTCAATGACACAGTGAAGTTACTTGATTGGACCTGCATTAAATTCCTTCTTTATTATTGGTTCAACGCTCTTCAGGAGATATAATAAGACAAGTGTCAACTGAGAAAGTGGCTGAAGCTGACAATTGTTTTAATACTAGCTTGTGCCCAAACTAAAACGCGAATTTTTCAGGTCTCTACCTATGAAGCGTTGAAGAAACATAGCTGCAGCTGTTACTCGGAGCCCAGTGTTGGAACGGCACAGGTGCGGGGTAGATTCAAGTCGACGTGCAGCTGTGGTGACGTTGCGAGTCATTGCACTCGACCGACTGGTCCGGCAAGCTTCTGTCTTGATGCTCTTGATACTTTTAACGGCATGTGTACGATCATAACAGGCTGTTTAAAAATCCACCCAAGTCGATTGGTTTTACAACCTTGCCAGAATAGCATCATCTTCTGTCTGAGGAGAAATAGCAGCGAACAATGAAAATAAGAAAGTAGAACACAAAAGAACACATAGGTCTACATTATACGGGCATCAACCACAAGAGAAAAGATTGAAGTCCATGAATAATTCCCTAAGATTATCAAAGGATCAATGATAAAAACAAAAGCCAGTTTGCATATGTGGAAATATGATGTCCCATTTCCCAGTGGTTGGAAAAAGGTATCTGAAACTCTACCACCGAGATATTCAAGGGATTGCTGACAGGATGTCTCTGAATAGTCTGAGACCAGGAGTAGGAAGACCCGGAAACAATCTGGTAAGAGAGGACTATGTCAAAGAAGAGGACATCAAGTGTGACTGTGGAATAGTTCAGACTGTCAACACATACTCTGCACTCAACGTTGTCCAGCCTCGTGCACAGATGATGACCTGCATCAAGCCTTCGAAAATGCAGTAAAAGTGGCCAAGTTTTGGTAAAAAAATATAGGCGGTTCTAGATAAAGTGAGCACTCAAAAAAGCCCTGCTAAAGTTATATTTTCAGCCAATTAGTATCTTTCTGCGCGTAACGGCTAACGACGGGGCATGTCTAACCTCGCTGGACACGTTACTTGATCTTTGAAAGTGTAAGATAAATTGTGCAGTCAGTATGAAACGATACAGTTAGATAAAAAATATTATTATTGATAGAAAATACATTTATGTCTATTTTTGTTGATTTTGTTTCATTATTGTTGAATTTAAATACGAAAATGCACGAAACAATATTGCGTAATTTCGCTGCCAACCATACAAAAGCAAGGCAACTATAGTTTATGTTGAACTAGCTGTCCCTTTGTGGCTTCGCCCGCGTGTACTATAGTAAAGAGTAACTAACATTTAATTACGTATTTATTGATGGTGTTACTATAATCTCTGTATATCTTTAAAACAACAAATACAAGCAGCTTTATCCATTCCACTTCGTTGAGCGTACTTAAATTGCAGAACATCTTTGTTTTAATTCATATTTATTTTTCTATAAAGTAGCTGCCGGGCTGCGGCTTTGCCCACGTGAAATTATGTAATATAAACAGTTACTCTGGATAAAATATGTGATTAAAGCATTCAACAACTAGCATACGCAATAACAGTCTTAGCTCAGTGAGTGTATAGAGCGCGCGCAATATGCTCGTACGATGTCATAGCAATTTCCATCGCAAAGTCTTACACGGGATACGAACCCGAAAACCCACCCCTCCCACATCACAAACTTTATACAATACCTGAGAGAATGCTTAAAGGCAGGCCATGATAATTCTTTCGTATGTACAGACTACAGTCCAAAGAGGTTTTATTTATGAGTAGGTTGGCAATAAGAAACAACTGTTGAATTATTTCTCCATGATCATTCTCTGTTTTCGGGAGATTGTAACATTTTACTGCTTTTCTCATCCTTAATTTTCGAATTTAATAAAATCCTGAATTAGATTTGTAGATATCTACATAATCTTCATTCTTATCAAGTAATCATGTCGATGTCTCAACGGGTATAAGCGATTATTTGAAAACACATTCTATTTTTTTAACATCTTTAAAGAACGAATTTCGAAAAGTCTTGAAATTACTGTTTTGATATTTACGTAAGATTTATTTTAAAGCAAAAACCATTTAAAATTTTCCTCTGCTTTAGGAGATAAGTGGGATTAATTAAAAACACGTTCTATTTTTTAAGAACTTCCAAGGACGAATTTCGAAAAATTGTAAAAACCCTTTTTAGATATCTATTTAAGCATAATTTTAAAGAAAAATCACCTCACTATCTGAAATGGTTTAGGAGAAATTACGGATTAATGAAAAACACATTTTACGGCTTTTCACCCCTTTAATTTTCGAATTTTACATAATAGAAAAATTTTCAAATATGCATTTCCTTGGGAAATATTTTGAAGTTAAAATAATTATGATAGTTTTCCCTGTTAGTTAGATATCAGGGATTCTTTGAAAACACATTTCACCCCTTTTCACCCCGTTAATTATCGAATTTCGAAAAATCCATTCTTAGTGGGTGCCTACGGGGCAAGGGGAAGCTTCCCTCAAAATTTCATGGTTCTAGGTCCAGCGGTTTGGGCTTTGCGTTGATGAGTGAGTGACTGAGTGAATGTGTCAGTCAGGACACTTAATTTTATATATTAAAATTATATGCAGTAACGGCTAGCAACATTTTTCAAAGTTTAAATTTTTACCGACCACTTTAATCCGAACGACACATAATAATAACCGTCTCACATAACGCATCACTACTCGCTAGTCACGTGGTCGGCCTTTCATACGAGTCCCATTTTTCCAGCTTTTGAGAGATGTGTGGAGGGAAGTATCTTCAAGAATTAATATCGAATCCTGTATTTCTGTGTGGAAATAAAATTAATTAACGTCGCATTCTCTAGCGTTTAACCTCTGAACGTGAACGTAATTTGCGCGTTCGAAGCCTAAGTGTGGAAGTGGTAAGCACGAAACATTACGCGAAGTACGCCTCACCCCGGCTGTTCCGATACTACCGTTCATCCGATTGCGATTAAGGGGCCTCCCTACCTGTGTTTCAATAGCGTGCAACGATTTACGACTATTCTTTTTTTTTTTTTTTTACGAAACCATTTAACGCAAATCATATTTGTATATCTACGAGAAGAACACACACTTCAAACGGTGTCACTGTAGTTTTAAAAATTCGGCACGTTAATTATAAACATCTATTTCGGGCCCCTCAAAATGACCAAAAATGGGTTTTTCAGACTGCCGTACATGGAAAAATAACAACCTGATTCGAAAAACACAGTCAATGGAATCATGGGTTACACTATGAACTATGCTGTCCACAAATAAAATATTGTGGTCGCCGCTTCAAGTCCCATAGGAAAATAGATAATTGTAAAGTACTGCACGCCACCTGAGTGGCTTGCGCGGAGAGGCGATAATGCATTACGTACGTCGGTCAACGGCAACCTTACCGCTCCTGCCTCACACACTAAAACGCAGCCTATCTAGGGAGGTCCCTTAACTTTGGTTAGTTGTGTATACGGCCGCCAAGATTTATGACAAAAAAATCTATATGTTGGGGGGAAAATATGGTAGAATGGGGTACCCAGAAAGTTTAATGAAGTAATTTTCTTTTCCAAATTGTTTCTTTGAACTTTCATTAATGACCCTTAATATTATTTTGTACCATTTTGAACCTTCAGACATTTTTTAGAAAATTAAAAACAAATTACCCTACTTTGTCACTTTTAAAATTATTAAAAGATATTTTGAAGCGTAGAAAATATAAAAATAACTTTTATAAAAGTTTTTTTTGGAAAGTTTAAATTTTCGAACTGATAATTTGGAGTACTAAGACTGAAGTTTTGCGTGACACGAAGAGGTAATAAATTGAATACTACACGAACGAAGTCGTGGACATTAACTTGTATTTCGTAAAGAAACCAGTCTCTCGTCACGATGTTATTATACCAGTAATTTATTCCGATGACTTGAGAATCTGCGGAGAAACACAGCACAAAGATGTGCTTCTTACAGCACGCCCACGTGCTGATACCGGAATTTTAACTCCCGCCCCTCTCGCAAATGAGCAAATGAGAAAGACATTCGCGCGCTTTTCAACATTCAGGGTGGGACAAGGCGTTGCTGGTCCGTGGCTGGAATAGCAAGTGGCAGGCAGGCGACCATATTTGCCATAGTAAGTCGGCGTGCGAGTGGTATAGGAGGTTCGCGGTAAAGTGAGCACTTTTGAAGACCATAGTGTCTAGAACAATAATTTAAAAATAGTGTTTATTATTACTCCAGATGCTGACTTTGCAGTTCGTTTTAATAAATACACATTAACTCTTGCATACGCTGCCTTGTTTAAATTCAAATGTGGCAGGATTATACGAATTTTCTGAAAGGAAATAAAATAACTAGGGTTTCAAAAGAGCTCACTTTATCCCGAACCACCTGTGCTTTTGGAGATTGTCTGGTGATAGGGAGGGTGAGGGGAAATGCTAAAAAAAAAAAAAAAAAAAAAAATTAGACGGGGGATTTCACACTCTAGCTAAACTGTAAATATATTCATAAATAGTTTTTGAAGTAATTACCTCATCCGATGAGTGGGACATTTGCCATTTTTAGAGATGGTGGGAAATTGCGAGAATCTTTTCTGCAAACGTATTCTCCAAATCTGTGTTCTGTCTAACTTCCGGCGTCTTGTACGATTGGACGACGGTTACGTGGCACGATTTATCTGTTCAAATACGAATCACAGACTTTCATGCATAGCGCGCCATAGTTAACTTTATCACTGTTAAATACGGAAAGCGTCGGAAATTAATACATTATATTTAGGGCCATAAACTTTTCGCGATAAGAATTTCCCCTAGTCTGTTTTAGTGGCTCATGTGCCAATCTGCATTTCTGCTTCATAGTCAGTGATTGGCCGTTTAACTGTCACGTGTCTTGGGATTCTGCCTGCAAATAACATACGTGTGGTGTCGCGGTAACCTTGCAGTGGTTGGTACAGTTAAATGAGAGACGTCACTTCACACAGACACGCTGCCAATAACCATGAAGTAGAGCTGCAGATGTGAACGCAAGGCACTGAAACTAAATGGGGCAAAATATTTTCGCGAAAAAGTTCATGGCCCTAATTAATTAAAATTTTCCAGCGGTAAGTTACCACCCCTAACCATGCTTCAGCTTGTAAACTCAGCAAATTAACAGCATTGTTACAATACAGTTCTGGAAATATCAGTATACAACTGTTTCCGTAACCTATGGACCCCGTTTCAAGAGGCCGTTGCAATTGAAAGCACATATCCATGAGATTTAATCAGGTATGAGATAACTTGGACGTGCACTCGTTCGTAACCCGAAGAATTTCCAATCGAAAGGTGATTTCGTCCAATACTTCGTGAGATGGAAGCGACAACGTCTTTTATCCAGGGTTCCATTTCCCGAACAGCGGTCACCGTAGTTGCGTACATCTGGTCCTTTACATAAAAAGAAATACGTGATGGACAGAAGAAAAACACTAAGTAGATATTTCAAAATTATTTATATATTGCGAAATGGTTGGGCCTACGGGTTTCACTGCACCAGTTCAGATCACGTAATTACGAATCATCCCGTGCTTGTGACATATCGTATTATAACGGCGCAGATTTGGTTGGTCTATAAATAAGTTATTGTTTTATTGACTCAAATAAGTTATGTCTTTCATGCCAGTTATATCAAGTAAGTACCGTAAACTGGGGTTACATTGACCTTGTGGGGTAACTTTGCCCGGAATACATGCCTTTTAGGAAAGAAAGTTTGAAATGTTAACGATTCGGATCACTGGAATATTTTTTAAACTCTCGGCTCCAATTATCCATTAATTTACCAGAAGACTTCAAAACTAATAATTTTAATTGTCAAAGTAACCCCGAAAATGGTCAAAGAAACCCCGGTTTACAGTAGTTAAAACGAACGTCCAAATTAATGTGTTTCTCAAGTGCATAGTGCCATTTCACTGTACCAGAATAAAGAGTATTCATAGTAATTTTAATTTTAATTAAACATCGATTTTATGTACGTACATGTCCAAAGAACAGTAATCAAACTTATCTGTAAAAGTGTGTATGCTATGAACCGCAGTAGAGTAATGTAGCTTTCTGTAGGTAATAATGTTTTGTTGGATGAACAGGTTGGTTCTGTACTTAACTATTAAAAGAAAAAATATATGTGAGAAAGGAACAGATGTGTATTTCTACTGAAAGAAGTCTCTTCGGCATAGTAGCCCCTATCCACGTATATGGATAATCATATTATTGTTACACATTGTTACATGTTATGTAATAATTTACTTCTCTGTGCGCTTTGGGAGATCACCCGCACAGTATCTAGACCTGAAAAGTAACTCGAGTGGGTACCGCAGCATATGGAGAGGGGACGACACGAGCCGACATAGAAGCAAGGTGAGTGCTAAGACACCCGCTCTCCTTCATCGGGGATAATACCCAGCCCGTGATCCGTGGACAAGCTTACTGGCAGGGCAACCCGAGTCCTACAAGATCAACTCCCCTTTCCCCCCTACCCCTTCATTCCACCCACAAACCGTGATACACCTCGTGATGCCAACAGAGATACGCTGGGCAGGCCCGACTTCCCGGTCTTGAGTCCATGCGTTTCAACACCGTCATTCTGTTCGACTGAGCTGATAAAATTACCATCCATCCAGACAAGGAAGCCTGCTGCATGCCTCTCGTTACGCCGGCCTTGTAAGGTAGAGACACGTCCATAAAGAGATTGTGGTGACCACTGAGGTGACAAGTCCCTCAATGGATCCTAATATGCGGTAATCTGCTTATTTTATAAAACCGAGATTACAGTCAAAGAAGAAAGTTTCAAAGCTCGCGAAGAATTTTCAAGAAGTGTACTCAATCATCGCAGTATTCACTGATGCTTAAACAGAATCTAGGTCAGGATGAGAAGTTTATACTGTAAATGTAACTCATATTTACTTCCTTTTAAGAAAACTGGACCATGATGGATATATTTGATACTAACGAACCGCATTGGCATTAATAAAAAAAAACTATTTCCAGTAGAGATAACCATCAGGGTCAGACAATATACTACGTCACAATAAAAATTAGGTTTCCATAGCTGTGTCACAGAATAAATAAGTAGTAATACAAGCGAGATGACGTGGTTTATATTGCACTCGTTTTCTCTTTGGATTGTCATAGCGTCGGAGTTCGTAGATATTTAGTTACACCACGGCCGTAGAAGAAAAGGTCTGGACCTTAGAGCATGGATAACTAGAGATAGTTTGGTGCCTTTGTTGTGAAACCGACATCAGCGATAGGCAAAATATACGAAAACCGCTACAAAATAATTAACGTTGCGACATCCATTTGTATAGACCTTGACAAATGAGATTTATAGACTACTGGAAGTTTTACAATCAATACACAACAGATTAATTTTTATTCATTCTTTAAATTACTGGAAAACGAAAATTCCAAGACAATGTAAACAGAATATGTAAACAAACTCTTATTTTACACGAAAATGAACGAGAATCGATGGATGCTGGTAATATGGGACAGCGAATCATTCTGTATATGCTTCTTTAAATGTGAGTGATATTTAAATACAACATGCTCACCACTATGTAGTAAAAATTATGAAACTTGTTTCGCTCGGTGCCCATCAACAGCTGATTAGATCTAGGAATCACTTCACAGTATGGAAAGGGTTAGGTATTCAGCTCTCTAGTTGTTATCTAAGGTCTGAACACTCGCCTGGAAACTTGATTCCCTTGTTGTTTGGCTGCAGTTCACCAAGTTACTGAGAGTGTTGTGCATCTTTGGCGCTGCAATCAGGCGGTCGGGCTCAAACTCCGCCCACTTCCCTCTCCTTTTTTCCAGTGTTTACATTATAGAGATAAACAATTTATCCTTCGCTCACAATCCTGAAGCATGGCTCCAGCAATCTTTATGTACTTTATAATGTAAACACTGGAAAAATAGTGGGCGGAGTTTGAGCCCGACCACCCTATTGCAGCGCCAAAGACGCACAACACTCTCGGTAACTTGGTGAACTGCAGCCAAACAGCAAGGGGGTCGAGCAAAATACATTGATAGATAGGTAAGTGTCCAGACCTGTACTTGTACGACCGTGATCTACACTGAAGTTTGTTAGGTTCTATTTTATAATCTGTGAGAAAATTGACAAGTAAGTAAAGTCACATTTATCGTAACTTATATATAATTAAGAAACAAACTTCAGTATTTCTTGTAATACAAGTGGTTAGATTTAAACCCATATGTCGAATTTCAAATGACTTTGTTTATATGCCAGGACTCCCCCGAGAACTGGTACAATAACAACGGTTGAAAAACACATTTATGTCGCTTCTAATAGATTAGTCATTCTCTAATGTTGAACCTCGAATCGTCATGTTTACCATTTCTAAATATTTAATCAAAATGTAAACTAATTATAGTGTCTCAAGCACAACAAGTTGTTGTATAAACCAATGACACGATTCCACGTGGCATAATTTATATTCCTGTTCTCCCCCTGGAACGATGATAGCAACGGTCTAAAAACTCCCTTACGCGCGTTCGTTGGCATTATTTCGGTCTGTGACTCTGTGATGGCGGAAGCAATGACTGGAAGTTGAAATAAAATGTGGTGAATTTTTCCTGCAAACCTCGCCTTCTTTCTGGAAAGTTATTTTAACTCCAGAAGTTGATAATATACCATAGTTAATTCTTCGTTTGCTGATTCCTGTTAAAACTTCAACTTATTTTCTCCTCACTGTACACAAGCAAGAATAAAAACAATACATTTTTCATGTACGGAACACTTAACTGGCGCGAAATGTTTTCGTGGTATTCTTATTTTTAAAGCTGCTACCCTGTAATTTTATTTTTCTAAAGTGTAGAAAAATCTTCTGTGTTTCTAGTTTACAAATCAGGTTTATTTTTTAGATATAGTAGTCTAAAATATTTATTTTTTAACTATTTTCTCGGACCTCGAATCGGGTTTGTAGTGAGCATGCTGTATTTTTTTAGAAATATAGAAGCATAAAGACATGGGCATCTTTCTCGTACACGATAATAAGCATCGAAGGTGTACTAGGAAGGAATCATTAGCTAACGTACTATACTGTATTTGGACGGCTTTTATATAAGAAGAACCGAGCAACATATCCTTTGGACTGAGAAAACAGCTCATAAATTTAAGTTTATTGTGTGACGGTTGGTTTCATTTATGTCAGACAAATTTTAAAGGTTCCTTATGTTCTTAATGTACGTAAATCAAACAATCAAAAATGTCGCTTGGTTCCATTTATACAAAAGCCGTCCATATAATCCTACCAAATTATCTGATCAGTTCAAACGGCTAACTTTTATTGTTCGAAACCGTGTTCAAATTCGCTTGGTGACCAATCACAAGACAGAAGTTCACTGCAAGTCGAGGTGTACTTTCTAGTACTATAAGGCTTAAGTTTGAAGTGTATTTTCTTTTAATAGTTGTCTCTGTTGGTGAAAATAAGTTTAGAGTAAAACGAACACGCTGGGCGCTATAAAATATTGTTCGTGCTCCAGACGAAGGGGGCTTTACATTAAGAGGAAACGCTCACTCTGTTCTATTTATTTAACCTCACAATTTTTCAAACTAGCGCACGACTTCTGGTGACGTCAGACGACGCCGTGAGACGCAAATACGGTATCAGGGGCATTTATGGCTTTGTGCTGTCGCCTGTCTCCAAAGTAACCTTCGGAGACACTGCACTTGGCTCGCTCTCTCCTCTAGGAAACAATCATGTTTATGTAACGTTTTTAAAAAGACTAGAATGAGTTCATGGACACTGGCGTTACGTCGTGGAATAATGTTCACGCGATTACAGATCATTCAGAAATGTATTCAGTTTAGAGGAGGAAAGGACAACACATTTGAAAGTCATGGGAAATATCACAGCAAGCAAGAACATTTACGAAAATTGCAAAAGAAAGCAATTTTAATTAAAACAATAAGAAAAAAATATTTATCGGAAAAAAAGTATAAGAAGATACTATCCACCAGACAAAAATTGCACAAGCAAGAAAATGTTCACCCAAATTTTCGAATGAAAAGTGCACATTTATATTTATACACGTAAGTAAGTTAAGAATAAATTTATTTTAATTATTAGAACAGTTTCAAAATGTGAGACAGTATTTACACAACAATAGGAATGTACCGGTATGTTTTAGTACATGTCGAACTTAAATGCCAACTGACTTTTTTTTTATTTCATTGAGGCCCAATTTGCAATAGGATATTTAAGGGTATTTATAAATACCCCGATAACTTTAAATAATTACATATTTTCATTCTTAAAACGTCCTCGAATACATAATCTTTTAAACTTTTTCTTGCATTTTTGTCATGTAGAAATTTTCTCCTCTTCTCAATGCAGAAAATGTTTTTTGGCGGTAAAAACTGTTCAGCACCACCAAACATAATTTGACATGAAAATCTCTATCCTTGATCACTTCATGGCCCTTAAGGCCGTTCAAGTGTGAACATTTTGAAATTTAATATTTATGACATCATGTTAGTTTTGTATATGTTACTAGAGTTTACATTATCCTAATATGGAAAACTTTTGGCATGCATCAAATTCCTATAAAGGCATGTCTAATTAAAAATATACATGTTAAGGTATCTTACACCCAACGAAAACCAAGTGACATATTGAAACGAAAAAGTTTACACAAGAAATTAGGTATAACTGGTTACATTCTTAAAAGTACAAAAACATAAATCCATTTTTTGTTTTAAAAATTGGATAAAAATAAATTATTTCTAATTGTTTTTCAGTAATTAAAAATATTAATTGTTTCACGATTTTATATCTTTTAACAAGTAGCCCAAGACATAATCTTTCATTGCATGGTATTTAATTTCAGTAAGTATCTTGATTTTTGTTGGGTGTACACTGTCATGACGTGCAAATTTTGGCTTTGACATGCCATAATGGTAATACTTTTGCGTGTTGGCCTGGCTGGAGGCATGATGCGTCGTATCGGACGGACAACCCGATGATTCAACGGTAAAGACGTATTCGGGATTCCCTCTTGACGTATTTGCTTATGTGACTGTTGGCAGGTACGAGTGGGGTAATATCTATTTTTATACCTGTGGTCATCGTGTTGTACCGCCGAATGACGTCACTAAATGGACCGTATAAAAGCCTCCAAACTGCGAAATAGAGGCAGTCTTGAAGAGTCTTGGAGGGTCTTGTGAAGTCTGTTGGAGACCCAGGTGAGTATGAAGTGAGACCCAAATGTTCTGTGGGTCGACGTCGGTGCCACTGGAACGACGACGGACGTCGTGAGAAGTGACGGGCCGCGGAGAAGACAAATACTTGGGGTGTTCTGTTAGCGGCGAAGACGACGAGAAACAGCGCCTTGGAGAGCGGCGTCGTGGCGGCGATGGCAGGCTTCGAGGCCCGGTAACACCAGCGGGATGCAGAAGGGACAGACAACACTTGGAGTGTTGTGTCAGCGCGGCGCTTCGGGGGCGGTAACACGGCGGCGGTGGTCGGCGTCGAAGCTGAGTAATATCAGCGGACTGCAGAAGGGACGAACAACACGTTGAGTGTTGTATTAACGTGGAGAACAACACTGGAGGTGTCGTATCAGCGAGAGCAGTCACTGGAAACTTAGGGAAGTTCGTTATTGTTCCTGCAAGAAGGAGGTGCTAAGCTTGTGGAGTGAGACTGCTTAAGACATCTCGGTGACATCAGAGTCTGCTGTAAGGCTTCAGGCACATATCTTGCGAGCAGTATTAGGCGAAATAAGAAGACTGCTGCTATGGGTCGACGGACAAAAAAGAGATGCGCGACGGGAGTCAAACCGAAGACGTCAAGGGTGAAGACAGTGGTGCACTCTGAGTGCTGCGCAGCACATGGTGAGCCATAACCACTTCGGACTGTTAAGTTTGGATTTTTTACTATTCGAGAAACTGCTGATTGGATGTATGCCTGAACTTCTATTGTTAGTCTTTAATTCATTAATGGTAAACAATGTTGTTCTTTAATTGTCAGAGTTAATTAATGTTTCTGTGGTGCGCTAGTAATGGGACCCCTTGCATGAAAATTTAAATATGTTGAAGTGTATGCCATGTTGTTAACAATGTAGAAATATGAAGATACCAAAAATAATTTTTCTTCTAAACACTATAGTTTAGGAATGGGAAGCAAGCAAAGTTCGGGGAAGCAGCAGGTGAGCGAAAACATATTTTGATTGGTCCACGTCACAAGCCATAACGGCCAGCACTTATCATATAAATGCTTAAGCTAGCATGGCATTCAACGGGTAAAGTGTAGCGTATTAGTTACGGTATTTGCCTACTATTTTTAAGGATTCGGGCTCAAAACCCACGTATTTCATGTATTTTTTATATAATACTATCCTAGATAGTTTTACAAGTGTCTGATAGAAAAATGTTGTATTAATTTTTTAAAACCATCTATTTTCCATTTTCGCAACCGTATCAATACGATGTCTGAAATGGCATATTTGCGGGGAAGAAATAGATTTAAATTGAATGCTAATCGCGAAAGTGATTTTTTTACATGTGATCTAATAGGATAGTGTACCTACATTAAAATATTAGGTCGTATATGGTTAAACTTGCATTTAAGCTAAATGTGTTTATTTTTTGCGTGTTCAATCACTCGTTACTTCACTATATTACGTAATGAACACATCATTAGTGGTAAATAGTACTGCAGTGGGCTTATGCTACACTGTTATACAACATAAATAACAATTTTTGTGCGGTACGCAAAACCAAAACCACACAATAGCCCAGAAGTGTTCTTTGCGGTATAAATTTATGTATTGCATATGAACCTAACATCCGTAATGAAATACAAAATACTATTGATTATACAAGACATTAAATTTGGATAAATAATCGACGGTTCCATGCAAAATCTGAGAAACAATATTATACTAACCCGAAAGATTATTGAACTCACTTAATTTTTCCAATATCAGCCCAGAGATTAACCATTGTACCATCGTGGCCGACACTCGGTGTGGTTCTATTGTAATGTAAATATATGGGTATTAAATAATTGCATATAGTAATGGTTTGCGCCAGTAAACAGGTTTATTTAATGTATTGTTGCATATTACATTGCTCGTATATTGCTCTGATATTGTGCGATATAACAATGTGCGTAACACTATACTTTTATAATACCTCCGACTCGAATACATTTGAAATATATCATTTGTTACATTTTATTATTAACTACATGCGTATAACCAAACGAACCACCGTAACAGACTTAAAAATCGTTTTTATTGACCAAGCGTAGTCTGGCATTCCGCCGGAGTGCGACAGCAGTCAGCTAGCTTGCCAAAGCTCCGTGTGTACTATGGCTTGTGACGTCACTGCACGTTTCCGCGGGCGTTTTAAAAGCGCGAATTTTAAGTAGCTGTAGTTACCTCAAATCGACTTCTAATTTAAAAATTTCAACACACATCGATTTCTTTTTATATGCACGTAGTGTGGATGTTCTCATTGAAATTCACTTGAGGGGTCCAATGTGAGCATAATAAGGGTGCTGTGAATGTTATATTTGATTGCTGTTTTGTGTATTTTTGTCAGCTTTGTGAGCTAGTAAATTACGAACTTAATTAGTCTTTTATTTCTACTTATAAGTCCTCCAAAGCAAAGAGCTCAGAGATTTGCCCACATGTAAAATGTTTGCTAAACTCGTAACAATACTATGAGAACGTCTGCGGCAGGCAGCGACTGAGGAGGTCATACGAAGTGAATACTGAGCAGAGCCGGAACGAATAGGCGGGAGAAAGAGGAAATTCCCAAGAAAACACGTCGACCAAAGGTCTTCGTCTAACACGATTTCCACATGCCGGGAATCTATCCACCTGGATCGCCTGGATGAAAAGTGCTATAGCTATTGCCCCAACCACTGCCCACGGATAAACTGAAAGAGGAGTGTCAATTCAAGCAGTTAAAAATTACCTTCAGGCAAAGGTGAAAAGCTGAATATTTTAAAGATTTAAAAAATTATAAACTGCTCTGATTCCCCGATTGAAGGGCATACGTGTAGTTCAAACCGTTCTCCAACACATACTACAAGACCCAACAAATTAAACTTGTGGCATGGCCGCCATCTTGGAAAACTGTTTCGAAAATTAGGTTTTTTACGTTTATTACAAAAACTGTAAAATTTGCCTAAAATTCTTTTTCGTTTGAAATGTTCAGAGGTTGTGCTCTAAACTAGTAGCTACAAATAACATATCCAATTTGTGATATTAGGATGATTTCACGCCGATTATGATGCAATTCGGAAACTATTTGTTATAAAAAGTGATTTAATAAATTTATAGTAGTGTATATATCGAACAAACGACAGTTAAACGAAATAAATTTTGTTAATTACTCTTATAAAAAAAGTGTAGAAAAATAAGTTTGACAATTTTAGGTACTTTAACTAAGTCTTCCAATTTAAATTGAACTTTGATACACGCATTATTAATGCTGAAGTTAAATTATGGCAGATGAAAAAATTATTCAGTGTGGGCGGAGATTATTGTATTTGATCCTGTAATGATGAGAACAGAATGACCATAGTTGCTTTGACGTACGTACCGTAAATACGAACTAATGAAGAAAAAAACAGCATCCCACCAGCAGCTGTATATGCCAAGTACCTCGGCGGAGAAGGGAGATGTGGACCAGATGGCGCAGAGAATAGTAAAGATGGGGAAGTAGAAGGAGGAGGGGTGAGCGACAATCAGTGCAGCCGCGCAGGTACGCACCATGAAGCGCCAGATGGCCGCGAAGAATCATTTCGCACGTCTGCCTGCTGGCAGCCTGCGGGGCGGCCGTTTGCCCTGGACCGACTGTTGCTGCAGCTAAAGCCCATCCCACGCACGAGTGCAAATTTTTGACAGAAGATAAACGACACTTCATACATTAAACTAAATATTTTATTTTTATGAAACAACCTTTTAACCTACAGCATGTGTATGAAACGAAAAAATTCCCAGCATGCTAGTCTCCAAGAATATATTTTCACTCAAGAAGACTGCAGCTAGTCATTGGCTGCTCTTTCACAAAGTGATATCACTTCATTGGCGAGCGTGGCAGTTAATCTTCGGAGGGGGATAAGTATGCCTAGTGGCTTGTAGGACACTCATCTATCATCGCTTTAAATCAAAGGGGGTTCTGAGGGTTTTCCTCCGGGAAAATTTCAATTTAAAGATGCATAATGGTGTTTATTTAAGCAGTTTTCAGACAACAACGTTGGATATACTGCTATTAGGAATATACGTTTTTGTCAGGTAACATTATTTAAACTCTTCTTTGTTTGGACATACCCTGCTTGCAAAATAAATTATAGGGGAACATGTCACCCCTCTTCGTCCTAGCCCCTCAAGCACGCCTATGACATTACTGGGTCTGCATTTTTAACTAAGCATCTTCAAAATGTCAAACAAGAACCAGGTTTGAAAGTGTACAGGAACGTATAGTTGTTTGAATCCTAGCTTGTGCCCAAATGAAAACGCGAATTTTTCATGTCCCTGTGAATGCACGACTGAAAACAAAAAGGAAGTCAAAAGCATAACATTTCCTGGAAACCAAACGTTGACACACAGCAGACAACAGAAATCATCGCCGACAGAACTAAAGCGTACTCGAGCGTGGGATAGACTATACAGTGGAAGTAGGGAGCCTCTCCAGCAGCCCCATATCCGTACCAGATGAACGCAAGGTCACAGACAGACCTCGAGAAGAATTGACGTACTTCGCGCGGCCCTGGCCTAACACGTGCTCGAAACCGCCAATGTTGAGATTTATGGTTTAGAAATCCAGGGTAGATGGATTCAGACGTCACATAACCGCGCTGTGTGCGGCATAGGTGGAAACTAGAAGCTGAGGCGCTGTGTTGTAGGTCGCTAAATCGTCGTCAAATCTGTACTAATGTCATCGAAAAAAAGTTACATGGTATCATTTAACAAAGTGGAGTTGACCTTGACGTAGCTTCAGTGCCTCCACCGATAAGAAAAATAGGGTGACCCAGTATGACGGCCTTCTCGAATATTGACACTTTTGTCTTAAATATTTGTGGATATGATCACTAGTTTGAGTGCTATTGCTCTGTAACGCTTTGTGTCACAACCTATTATTATTATTATTATTATCGATTACTCCCCTCTAGAATAGCTTGTGAACTTAGTGAATCTCAACTTCACGCATTTTTTCTCTTTTCTATTCTTCCAAACATCTTCATTTTTCGCTGTATTTTTTGTTCCTTATCTCTACCCATTTTTCCCTTGTTGCTTCTTTTCTTGAGACTTGTTATTTTTTTTTTATTTTCTGAATTGTTTTCTGTCATTTATTTCCTCTTCTAAGATTTTAAGCCGTTCCAGGTCTTCTTGTTGTTCTTTCAGTCATTCTACATAGTATGTAGGTGTGTGGTATATATATATATATATATATATATATATATATATATATATATATATATATATATA
>PNEQ01012408.1:0-57679 GCA_003012365.1 Medauroidea extradentata
ATGTTTACATTATACTTAACACAATATACATTACAACAGCATAATAAATACACTTAAATCTTACTACCTTAAAATAACATGCCAGGGTTTTACCGAGTTACTAAAATTACTAATATGTGCGTAAATGTCTTAACGTCCCCAACATGGACTCTCATTTACATACTGTAATCTCCACGAGATATCGTGGTATGTTACATTATTAATTTTATAAAATACAATTAAGTCGATTTCTGCTTATTTTGTTTCAGAATTGTTTCATTTAAGTAGGTAAACACACGGAACTATATTGCGTAATTTCGCTGCCAACCATACAAGCTGTAAGGCAACTATAGTTAATGTCGAATGTTATACGGTAACGACTAGTGATATTTTTCAACGGTTAAATTTTTAGTGCTCACTTTATCCCAAACAACCTATACTTTCCACGTACAGTAACAGTCGTACGTTTCACTAGCTCGTATGTTTGTGAATAACGATTAGAAAAATTTTTTCAGCTTAATAGTTAACGATTTCCAATTCCCATCTACTCCTTTAAAGGAGTAGTTAGGTGTAGCATATGCATAGTTTCAACCATTTTAGTTATTCTTAAAGGTATCCTCGTATCTATATATGTATAGGATATCTAAAAACTACAATTTTATAATCCCTTTATAAGAACATTCCGACAGACTATTTGACAAAACTCATTGATGAACCACACAACTTAACTTTTTAGGAACAAAGTTTTTTGTATTTTTTATACAACACGTATGAACATTTATTTTCATGTTTAACAACTACACGTCAATTGGAATACGCCGTATCCCACAATGCTGGAGATGTAGTGAAAACTCTTTAAAAAAAAATAATGGGATACACAATATTTTGATTTTCATCGTGGAAATAAACTAAGATTAATTTCTGATGAGCTATAACACATTATATTGAAGTATATACATATTCTGTATGCCCTGATGTAACAAAATGTTAGTTTAACATCAATTGAGGGTTACAACATTTTGCTGTTTCATGGATGATATGATTAAACACGTATCGAACTACACCACCGATTAAACGGCAGTACGCTTCTCTTAACCGTTCAAATTATCAGTAGTGTTTTCGCCTGAAAGGTTTAACTATACAAATAATATCAAACTGTTTACACTGCACTTGCCTACGAGACGGTATATTTTCATAAAATGTTGAAATTCAAACCACGCCTACGGCGTAATAGGAACAATAAATACTAGCAATAAACTGTCTGAAAGCCCAACTAATAATCATAATTTTAAGGTGTAGTTTTGTGATATAACTATCGATAGGCCATAACTATTCGTATCTGAGTGTGCAAAACGTGGTATTGTTGGGAGCTGAGGAGAAGGCAAGGCAGAACGGCAGGATGGTGGTGGGGGCCACATAGCGCTACGCTTGTCCCCACCACCAGCCGCATACCTGAGCCTTGCCTTCTCCTCAGCTCCGCACTATACCATGAAGCTATCGGAATTGGTATGATGTGCCAGTTCCGTTTAATTATTATTCAGTATTCAGTGCAACCATGGTGCCGCGGCGCTCCGGTGCCTTCAGCACTCGCCTCCCACCAAGCAATTTGGGCTCGATTCTCGGCGGGGTCGGTTCCCGGATTTTCGCATGTAGGAATCGAGCAGGACGATGTCGCCGGTGGACGGGTTTTCTCGGGAATCTCCCATTTTAACAGCATCTCTCATTCCTGCGCTTCTCCAGTGTAGGGCCTGCTTCCATGTCAACATTCGGGGTATGCAAATGTCTACGAGTATCCAGTAATAAATCTGCACTTCGATACATTGGTTCTCTGGTATCCTCCGTATACGATATTTACTTATCGCGAATAGTCTTAGTACAAAGCTGTGATCCACCGGAGTTGTTTTTACATAAATAGGCCTAACTCTATCTTAACAAAATATTAGATGCCATTCTGGACTTGTTTCTATGAGGTCTTAAATACTGTGGTTTGAATTTCACATGTTATTTCCAAATAAACATTACACATGAATAGAGAGGATGATTTATCGCGAGAAAAATTGACTGTTCGCTGGGTTTCAGCGCACTTTCAGTTTACCAGAAGATGACTGGTTTTCGCTTTTATGTGGAGCTGTTGCCCTATTTGGCTGATCCAATAAGAACCTCGCTGTTTAAATATTTGATGCCTATTACTGGTTTGCAAGACAGCTACGTTGCGTCACACGTACATCACCTAATCATATGTGTTGTAATTAACTACAGCGTTTTCGAGGACATGTTGGTACAAAACATTTTCGCGATATATCGTCCTCTCTACACATTAAATAAATAAACATTACCAATGAAGCCACCCATTGGCGGTTTGTGCTATTGGGCTGCAGGGCTGCAGCCCTCCCTGATTATTTGGGAATTACAGTAAATAATTTTCATCTTCACAGCTGGTGTTATAGAAGATAATTTGTAATGATATCTTTTGAACTACCTACTCGCCAAAACCGTCAGCCGATCGCGAAGTCTGAGGAATGCGAGATAGTTTTAAAGATTTACTTGGTTACGGGTTCCTCGGGAGGTCTGAACTAGGCAGGGCTGTGAGGCGAGCAGCCCGTCTGACCTCGCTGGCGCATGCGCAATGAACGCCCCGGACTGGCGAACCTTTGAAGAAGAGGAGCGGGGTTGTCTGGCATTTGGCGCGCTTGTGGGCTGCCAGCCGTCCAGCCTCAGTACATGACGTCACGCGGCAGAGACCCGGCCTGTGTACCACGCTACACTACACTAACGACACCCGCAACTTGTCACTCAACTCGCACGTTTCGCGACATCACTTCAATAAATTGTACCAAAATTTCATGACCTGTCCTACACACCGCGGTGCTTCCTACGAACTTTACACATTCTTCGTACGCGACTTAGTTAATTAGTAAAAAAATTGTAATATCGTAACTACAATTTCACTCAAAACCCAGTTGAAACACATTAAAAAAAAAACCGGTCTAGTGTAGCATGTTTCTACTTGTACGGAATTTTTAAACCTATTTCGCCAAAAAGAATAGTTTATTTGTAATATTCTGCCATAAAATCGCCTCAAATTGCAACAGTTTTCTCGAGGCGGAATGTTAAGTTTTAGATGTTGCTCCTCCCGCCTAGGTGTTACAGTAATCAATTTTGCAGCCTAATATTTCACGCGAATTGAAATAAATTAATATCAACCTGAAAATACAAAGTAAAATAGAAACGACATTGTTATTCATTTTTAATAACATACTTAACAGCCGAGCACTTTACCGAACCATATGGCAGAGAAGAAAAATATTAAACTCATAGACGAAAAATACAATCAGAACTGGATTTTATGTCCGGCCACCACCATAACCATTTATCAAATACATAGTTTTTTTTACTGAACGTCCTTTTCAGATACCTTCAAAATCTGTTTTATATATGATTCCGCAGTAGACGAGACAGAAGGCCATAAACAAATGTACTCTCCCTATACGCGAGTATTTCGTAGAATGGCAAATTACCATTAGAATTTGCCATTCTATATATATTATTTCACTTAATTTAGGGGACATTTAGGTGATTTTTAATATTTAAGGTCTTACGAGTTATTTTATTTTATTTCTTCGTAATTTAATTATGTATAAATACCTTTCTTTATATTCATAAAAGTCGTTGTTTGAAGTGTCTAATTTCCCTCCTTGCGTACAGCCCTTCTCTATATAGGCCGTTCACGATAAAGTGAGCACTGTATAACAAGTTACTGCGAAATTTGTTCTAAGAAAAAAACGACGAATGAACTTTACGTACAAGTAACGGGTATCCACACGTTAGGTAAGTGACCAATTAGTTGAAGCATGTTTTGATTTAATGTTTTCATTTTCAAATACGGTGAGATGTAGTAAAGTTAATAGCGTAAAAAAACACGAACTATAGTGCATTAAATTAACGGTGCATTTCGTTCAATGTGAAAATTTGTGATTTGTGAACCTTGAAAACAACTGAGCTATGATGTAAATCCGATGTCTGAACAGCACTCTGATGTGATTTCGACTTGACGTAACTTTCCACACAACTACCCTTGTTTTTCTCCACCTATATGCTACTACAAGTACTCAACACAGTAATCCAAAGGTATGTTACATTTGTTAAAATTATGTTTGTGAATTTTGTGAATTTAGTTCTAAAAAATTACAGTAATCCAAAGGCATGTAAAATTTTTTTTTAATTATGTTGGTGGATTTTGTGAATTTTGGTCTAAAAAAATTAATACCAGGAAATGTTTTAAACTGTTGAAGAAAATAGAACAGCGGCAACTGCTTGAAATTTTACTTGATTTCCTCTAGTAGGGAGTAGGAATGCTTCTTTTAAAAAAAATATTAATAAATCTACCAAAAGCATATTCAATGTTTAGACACGATAACTGCTAAAACAACACCATTTTGCACCTTCAAATCCTAATTTTTCCGGGGTAGGACATACCCCCCCCCCCCACCTGGATAAGTTTCCTTCTCTTTTGCAGCCCTACCTATGTCAAAATCCACGAGCCGCGCCTGCACCGAAGAAAATAAGAGTAACAATGTAAATTACAAAATGTTAATTACAAAAATGTTACCAACAAATTCTAAGCTATGGTAGGTCTACACTATTTTATAGCAATAATGATGGCAATTGTGTTATTAACATTGCTGAAAACACCAGTGTTACTAACAAAGTTCTAAGAATGATGAACGGAAGTTAATAGCAATGTTGATGACAAAAATACCTACAACATTGCTGACAACATTGCTAGTGACATTTTACCAACAACCTTTGATATAGACCACCCTAGAATTTTTCGGGAGAATAATGTTACCAAAAGTGTTGGTGACAATGTTATAAATATGTTTCTAAATCCATAACTTTTGTTGATAGCTAATGTTTTCAACAAAATGTGGGTAACAAATGTTATTAACATTTTTGTATAAATATTAACAAAGTTTATAACAGAAGGTTGGCAACAATGTTAATAACATGATGTTGGCAACAATTTTCAAGTATTTTTACAACATTGTTAATAATTTTGTAGAAAACACGCGTTATTAGCAATGTTATCGTTGGTATAAACTAGGCTTCGGTCATTTACTCGTTTCTGCTATGCTGCTTACATTCTTGAAGAAGGTTAAAGGCATGTCAGTTAAAACAAACATAAAACAACTGGGATACAACCTGCATTCCTATCCGTGGTGCGATTTCGGTTCTCACCTTTGCCACGCTCGTATAATTATTTATTCATGTGTGCTAATTACTAGTTTCAACTGCTTCATGTAGTAATTATATGCCTGACCTGCTGTATGCTTATCTTAATTAGCATTCGCCGCATTTGACTTTTAAAATGCGTCATTAAGTTCGACATTAACAGCATAATGTTTTTCGTGTCACGAAAATGTTTGATATGCTGACACATGCAAGAAAGTTTCGGTTGATGTTCGGAGTGCTCTATTGCACAACAGTTGTATGTATTGTTTACTGTTTCGTTGTGACGCCCCAGAAGACTGCTGATGCTAAACAATGACGCAATGTTTAGTTTTATTTACATTTATGACCTAATGGACGACTTGAAAATAGGCGGAGCTTCAGTCAGGTGTGGGATACAATTTATATCTCCATGGATACCGCAGCCGAATATAACCTTCAATTAGCTGTTTGGCTTCACATGTCCCGGATGAGATGTACGTCAAGAAAATTGATTATTTGTTTGGAATTTGCCTTTTTTTTAGGTAAACATTAATCTTATGTATTTTCGTATCTTAACCATGAAATTGAAACTATTATTTTTTACCCTCGCGTGCATATCTATGAATGCGCAACATTTTTGCTTTCTGCAATCACCAACTAACAAATCAGTATGTCTGTAAACAAGCTTTGTTTTCCACAATAATTTTCCCCTGCGGTGACGTCAGGGGGCGTGTACTTCAAGTCATCCATTATAACTTGTGACTGTGTACGCAGTCTACACGGTGAATTCGCTTCGGTTATTTTCGCACGTTCAATCTACTACGTTCGTACCGTCACGACCCATTTTTACTAACATAATCGACTGTAAACTAACGTCACGTAAAAAAGATAATCTAATGCTGGATTCACAACAGTGCGACGGGCGAAACGATATGGCTATACGTATACGTGACGTGACTTTGAAAATTCAGTTGTTGGGAACACTAGTTTTGCTGACGCATGAGATATACAAAATTATTAGTATATTATATGTAAATAATTCCTTGCCACTAACCTACTGTACGATGTTTACAAAATGTTATTATTTTTCCATTTATTTATAATATATTGTCAATACTCACAAGAATTCACACGTTTAAAAAAAATACAAATATAACACGTTGGCTTAAAAGTTTATGATTTGTTTATAATAACGAACAAACCTCTCTAGTAAAATTAATAAATGCAAATTAGTACTAACTCACAAATTTAACCAACATTTCGGCACAAAACATAAATCCGTCTTTAACCTGCTGCATCCACGATGCGTATAAAATATAAACAGAATCTATTCAGAATTCAAGTCGCGTTGGCGATTTTCGTCGTGCTGACGTCGTAGAAGCCTTGACGCTGATTGGCGGATAAGTTAATTTTAATTCACGTCACACGCTTCGCGTGGCGTCCTTTCGCGCAATTGTGAATCTGTCGTAGCTTAACGCAATTCAAACTAAATCCAACCCAACATAAATTTTACCCAATATAACCTCACCTGTATAAGAGTAATCTAGTCCAGAAGGGTATGTTGGAGTCGGCCAAGCAAAAGCTGAACCTGCGGTTACGAAAATAGCGGAAACTGTTTCACACTACAGCAGTCACTACATTGTTGCGGGCCGCAGTTGGCGAAGTGGCTGGACCACTCGTTCCCTACCAAGACGATCCGAGCTCCATTCCCAGCGGAGTCACACGCCGATTTTTCACATGTAGGTAACGGGATGGGTTTCCTCGGAATATTCAGGTCGCCTCAACCTTCGCATTCCGTTGAATCTATAGGTGGTTCACTTTAAAGTGAGTACTTCCCACTATTTATAATAATAAAAAATGTATTTATCGGGGCTATAGAAATAAAGTACTGAGAGTCGTAAAATGTTTACACCAGTTTTTAGTACATGGAAGTTTTCGTACATGAAATCTCGTATAAAATTGTAAGCAACGCTCAGTTTATTCTGAAAAACCTATACAACGTATGACTTCATTCCATTCCATCATCTATTGTTAGACAAACGCCTACGAACGCCCAGTCAGTCTGCTATCGAAGTGCAATATAATGTTCCAGGGTACCTTCACATACTATACGTATTTATTCGATTTATTTTAAACTCAGCTGCAAATTCTTCAACTTCAACGAACACGCACTTCTCTTGAACGCGAAGACTTCCTACTTAAATCAAGGGCTACAGTAAATAAAAATGCAATAACTAACTTTCTTAGTTACTCACAGGCAGAGAGAAACAAGCTATCGATATTTTTACAATCACGAGGTTCCTCTTGTCGAAATAGTTGACTTAAGGGGGAAATAGTTGCTTAGTTTTATGTATCAATTTTATGCAATAAATTGTGTTTTAAAATATTTTTGGTAACTTTGGCAATATTGAGGCATAGAATATATTTTGATTAAGTTTGGGTAACGTAATAGTGTTATATGTTCACCCTATATTGGACTTGTATTCATTCTTGAAAGTTAGCCTATAATTCCCTCGTAATGATTCTGCATAGCAAATTAATGAAAGACTACATAAATTTTTTAGGTCAAGCAGTTTATTAAGAATATAACCCATGTCTTGTCAAAGAGAAAATTTTGATAATACAACTTGAATATATGTCATGGCTAGAGGTACGTCAATTTCGCGGATTCATCTGGCAGCAGCCTAGACTTGTCAATCCTATACACCCACTGGCCACAATCGATTATCTGTTAACTTATAACCGTACAAGCAGGTAGCAAGCGATAGCACTTCGCATTATTTCCTTATT
Organism: Medauroidea extradentata; assembly: GCA_003012365.1. Classification (NCBI taxonomy): domain Eukaryota; kingdom Metazoa; phylum Arthropoda; class Insecta; order Phasmatodea; family Phasmatidae; genus Medauroidea; species Medauroidea extradentata. The sequence goes on from PNEQ01012408.1 coordinate 7,981, forward strand.
TACTACTGGCTTGCAGTAGTCAAAGACGTTTCGTAACAGCCGCCAGCAAGTCACAGACATGACAATGAAGTATACATAATTGGCGTTCAACCTGACCTGGAATGTATATGCGAGGTTTACGTACCTCTAGCTATGGCTTGAAAACTGATAATACAAGAACATTATCTAACACTCCCCCTTAAAGCGTTAATACATGCGCTAGGTGATAGTCTGATATTTAATAGCAATTTATAAAAGCTTTTAATGCGAGGAAAGCCAGGATGGTGGGTTGTTTTCCTTCCCCCTAGTTAATATTCAAGGAGAAGTGGGCAGATATTAAGTTGGCATCATCTTCCGCGAACCTGGATTAGTAAGACTGCTCGCTTTCACGGTAGAACATACTATGTACACTCGACACTGACGCTACTTTGAAGTAATGGCTCCAATAACTGCATTTAAACGAAATGGCAGTATTCAGAAATAATGTTCAAAATTGGGGTTTTGTAAAGTAGGCGTATGTAGTGTATATAAACAGTAATACACTGACATCGTGCTCAGCAAATCAAGTCACTTCTGTGCCACCTCGAACATTACCTTATTTTAAAAATTAATATTTTGTTACAAGTAAGCCTTGTTACACACATCTTTGGCTAACCAGCTCTACCACATCAAAGAACCGCAACAGTTTGACCAAATGTTTAACACGTCTAAGAGCAACGCTGCGTTTCGTTTAAGCTTTTCTCAATAAAAACGGCTTCTACTAATATATGCTCTTATTAGAGAAAAATCTCATTATGTCGTATAATTTTGTTCGCCTTACTAATGTGAATGATTGGTGTACGAGCTGTTTTATACGTGACCCTGCACGTTTATTTGCGTAAAGTACGAATACTTTAATCCAACATAACTAGAGATGGTGAAATTTCACGAATTCAATGACCTGCATGTTAGAATCAAATATCTTATTCATTCTCAAGTCCTGTCGATTCGTTCATTGTCTGTTGTTCCACTTAGTAGCAGCTAGTGGACAAATTCTCGGGACTTGAGTATGCATAGGATATTTGATTCAAACATGCAGGTCATTGAATTCGTAAAATTTCACCATCTCTAAACATTATGTAACTTAAAATAACATAACAGGCTTATTAGAAAAATGTTTTTGTGGCACGTCAAAATGTCTGAAACTACTTCCAGGCTGCTGCGACTTCAAAAATACCACCCATATTCGTAACATACAAAACAATAAGATTGCGTTGATATTTTCTACACACTATAGCCATGCATTAAAATGTAAGGTCATCGTTTAAAATTCCATATTATATCACCTAGAATCGACAAGTCTGTTGAGAGGTCCGTGTTTACAGGCGATGTGGTTCTCGCCAAGCGTGACAGTGTGGCTTTCATCACTCCTCGCCTTAAGAGGGCGTGGTACATAATTCAACGCAAAAGCATTAAACTATAACTGTAGGTTTCTTTAAGCCAATTTGCGAAAATTAAACAATAGCAATCCTAGACAATAGTATTAGCCAACGTTTTAAACAAAATAGTTTCCAGTGTTACGAACTTCTGAGGCACAATCTCTGACGCCGGAACCTCGTGAATTTAACTGCGGCGCAAGAGATCACGCGTAACGAATTAGTAATTCTGGATAAATATTTACTCATAAAGTTGGCAAATAGCCTACCATTATATAGGACTGTCATTGAGTATTTTATCCATATTGGCTTCGAAGAAGCGTAGAAATCAATTGATGTTTTCAGCGTTTATTTATCTGCCACGCACTCTTAAGTGCGCGGGCTTTCGACATATGTATATAGTTTATATATGTACCAGATAGTGCCGACTGTCATACCAAACTGAAAAAAATTACAGTGAACAACAATGTTGAAGGCTACAAGTTGACATATATGAAAACAAAAAACATAATACGTTTGTACTTAAATATAAATGCTAAAATTTAAGTTTGAAAATTTTAAAATTTGTATTTTTATAAGGTACTCAGGTTAAAGGAGAAACTTGGGACTAATTTCACTCTGAACAATTCTATAGATGGTGATGGTCGTCAGATAACGCAACAGCCTCCCAAAAAGCAGGTTCAGGCTCAGTTCCCGGCGAGGTCACGGCCGTGTGGAAGCTCACTGACGTGACTGCTGTTACGTGAGTTTTCTCTGGAAGCTCTCAACCCTTCGCCACTTCTTCCCAGGATTCATTCCACGTAACACTCCTAAGAAGAGTGGCAATCGTCATACCCAACATCGTGAAGTGCATAATATACACTGAAAGTTTTCAAATTAATCCCGCATTATAGCAATGATAAACTATTTAGAAATATTTTTGTACTGCAGTTTGAATTTTTTTCTTTAGAAAATTTTCTTTGGAAAAAGTTTTTTAAAACAAATAAAATATTTAATTCAACAATAATTTTGACTGAAAGACTATAGCTGTCTTTACAATAAAGACTGATTATGAGAGAGACAAGTTTTGAGTTATTGTTATTTGGGGTAATTTTGTACCATTTTGGGGTGACATTGTAACAGGCACTATTTTTATAACGTCTTTCTGATCTTCAACCAAAACGCATACTTCATGACTAACATATTTATTCATCATGAACACAGCCGTATTTTTTTGATTATAGACACTTAATTTGAAATTGAACCAGGCACATGGTACATAGCTATCCCAACAGACTGTTCTGTTTATGACTATTTTAAATTTAAAATGTCTTTGCTGCACAGCTACTGTACAGCAATTTGGATTCAATCAGAAATTTACTTTACCGCAACAAAACTTGTCGTTTATTGTGCATGAATATTTGACTTTTTACCACTTTGTAGACGACACGCACATTCATGATCTAACCGGAGTTCGATCTTGGAAACTTAAAGCCCGAAGCTAAGGCATTATCCTCCAAGACATAGGATGTTTACGATAAAGTGAGCATTTTGAGGTCTTGATATTATTATTCTTTCGGCACTTTAGTATATTTCTATCATTTCCCAACACGAACGTAGCAGTAGTAGGATATATATTGTAGAATTCTACGCATCAGAATTCTGCGTACAAGTAAACTTCACGTAAATTTGACAAAAATTACTCTTAAATTTCTACAACAGTCCATGAAAATCAATGAAAAAATCAACTGTCAAACACAAAGTTTGCGCAGCTAGTAAATGGCAAAAAAAAATTAACTAAATTTCACAATAACTGTGATTATTTTTTTATAAAAACTGAAATTAAATCGCAATCTACTTTCATTTATTCTTTCCAAACTTGCTCTATATTTCATAATTTCGTGAAATAATCATAACATTTCTTGACCTTTTATTAATGCGACTGGCTGAAATAGAGAAATGAGAGGATTTGAAATTCGAAGAAAAATGTTGTTTTTGATTGAAGTTTATGAGTTTTTGATTGTCATTAAAATTCTTAATGTTTGGTAAATGCGTTGGATTACGATGATATATCATGCTAGCAGTAAAAGTAATAATTAGAGGTACGTAAATTTCGCAGATACATTCCAGGTCTGGTTGAACGCCAATTATGTATACGTCATTGTCATGTCTGTGACTTGATGGCGGCTGTTACGAAAAGCGTTTGACTACCGCAAGCCAGTAGTAAATATGGAAATAATGCGAAGTGATATTGCTTGCTACCTGCTTGTACGGTTATAAGTCAATAGATAATCGATTGTGACCAGTGGGTGTATAGGACTGACAAGTCTAGGCTGCTGACAGATAAACCCGCGAAATTGACGTACCTCTAGTAATAATTACGGTATGTGGATTAAATACTCCAGTAAACATTTGGAGTATGTAGGAAATATTTTTTGACTATCCTCCAGCTGAATTTATCAAATATGCTCGCTTTACCGTGACCAGCCTGTGCAAATCTTAGGTTAGCCAGACTCAGGTTTCAGACGGGGAGAAGAAGTGTACAGGCTGACGTGAAATTGCGTGCCAAAGATTTGGATAACAATCCTGATATCTAGAGCAATAAAAATGTTGCATAAACATAGGCCTGAAAACGCACCGTTATTGTAGTGCAGGTCTCAGGACTTAGAGCACATGGTACGCCGACTGCGTCACCTTAGTTGTAAAACCTCGTAACTCCAGTTCGCATCCATTCAGAAAGGAGGAACAAAAAAATATTAAATTTCCCTCGCATTGAGAAGAAATACATCATTTTGCTTAATGTTTTCTCAAATGAAATTCTTATATTTACTCTTAACAAAATTCCTTTGGAAAGATCTCATTAAGATTGTTTTAAAAAAGGGTTATAATGTCCAATCTTCAGAAATGGAGTTACGAGGCTTTACAATTAAGGTAACATTATGCTACATCGAACAATGCCTGCTGTCCAATATAATACGACTTGTCTGCTATATAGTTGTCAATAACAGCTGCAACCGCATTCCATGTTCACACAATCATGTACTGTGCGCTTTCAGACCTATGTTCATATGACAAAATTTGTTCCTCTAGACGTTGGAATTTATCGTCCTAAATATGTATTTATACGGCACATGGTCTTGATAGTGGAACACTGTGGGAAGGGGAAAGGAGTCGGCCAAGGATTGTTCAAAATCAGTATGACCGGAGCCGGGGATGGAATGCGAGGTGAGTGCTTTACCACTGCTTCACCAGGCATGATGTGTAATTCTGCAGCATCCTGTATAAGAGACAGGTGAGAGATGCTTACGTGGATCTAGTCTCAGCTGTGTCGTGTTTGTATAGAGAGAAGGGCACTTGGCTGGTAGCACAGACAGGCGTAGTTCTGGCGGCAGAAGAGTGGAAGCTTGGCAAGACGCCCTAGCTTTCATCCACGCCTCATTCACACACGACCAAGACTCTTCCCCTGTCCGGCCCACATCGTCTAGCTAGAACCATCCAGCGAGCCCTTAGTTATATTAAAGGCGAATGATCCCATATCCCTTGGATTCATTTACACAACTCATGTTTCAGTGAATGTACCAACATACTTTGCATGATAGGTAAAGCCACAATTTTATGGCGAAAAGATTTTTGCAACATTTGGTTCCAATGCGTCATATGCATATCTGCTACATCGTTTGTGATTGGATGATTTTACTCTCACTCGCCTTGGCAAATCACAGACGTACGGAGTCACAATAATCTTATTATGATTGGTGCAGTCAAATGAGATATGTGTCTGAACAAAGACACGCTGTCAATAATTATGAAGCAGACCTGCCGATGTGCACAGGAGATACTGAAACAAAGTGCGGTAAAAATCTTTTCCCGACAAAATCGTGGCTCTAATGATAGGGTACAGATTAAAACTTATTGATTGAGATGGTTTATCGCGGGAAAACTTGACTGTTTGCTAGGTTTCAACACTCGTTCATCTTACCAGAAGATTACTGACTTTCGCTTGTGCTATTTGACTGTGCCAATAAGAGCTATTGTAATATTGTATGCCTGCTATTGGTCTGCAGACAGCTACGTTGTGTCAGACGTACACCACTCAATCATATGTGTTGCAATTAAATAAAGTGTTTTCAAGGGTATGTTGGGACAAAACATTTTCACGATATACCATCATCTCTACTTACTGATTTTCTGAAATTGTCGCAATATCAATAGCTACTTTATTTTGTAATGGGAAACGCCTGTCAAGGAAACATAAAGTTATTTTTATGCTAGAGACTGAAAAGTTCACAAAAGTAACACGGATTCCAAATAACGAATTGAAAGATAAAATATAAGATTATGCCAATGTGAAAAAAGTAAAACTTCCCTGCTTTATAAGAAAAACCACATATCCAAGTTAGTGAGGGCCAGAAATTTAGCAATATTATTTAAAAATTCAGCATTTTACAAACACACAAAAAATAAAATAGGGTTTTTGAATATCTTGACGTAATCTGTGACGCTGTTTTCAGTGGGAATTATTTCATTTATGTAGTCAGTTGGCTTTCCTTTCTATTAAATAAAATTTTAATGAAAATTTCAACTTTGACACGCCATTATCCTAAACTATTAGGAATAAACATTTTTCATGTCAGTAAAAATAATTACCGGTACAATGTATGTCCACAAAACAAACCGTATTTCGTACAAATAGAAATAATTTTAAAATTATTAAAATGTTGGATAATGACCGCCTCCAGAACTTTTAAGTAAAGAAGTTAGCCTGCGCAGGGCAATATTTCAACTTTATGCGTTCAGAAAGCGTCCAATAAGTCACTATAGCATTAATAGCTCGCTGTGTATTAGTATACATTAACCTGGTGATCGAGTAAACCTGGTCGCGTGGCTAAACAAACCTACCTTACCTGGTTACGTAACACTGTCAGCCTCCCGTCGTCTTACTTGTGCGTTATGTCTCTGGGCAGACTTAAACATCGTTTATGTCTGATGAATACCATATTTCCAGATTTTCTATTGTGTTATCTGAATGTGATTAGGAAAATCAACCAAACTATGGCGATTTTCAGGGCATTAAAGGTCGAAACACGCTCTCAAAATGAGAGCACAGCAGATGACGAAGGAAACAAATAACATGGCAACGATCCAGCATACGACGAGAGGGGAATATATTTCACCAAACAAATAACGGCAGATTAAAACATGGCAGACAACACGCATTTCGAAAATAAATTAAAATTCTAAAACCAAAAATGAAAACGAAAATAAAAAAGACGAAGGTCACATCCAACGTGGGTACCAAAGTGGCCGCCGAGTCGAATATTGCCGAGCGCGTCCGATGATGCCCGAGTGCACATGTCCACCACACAACACCGTTTTCCCAGTGACTCCATTTTTTTCATATCTGCTTTATTGTACACTATAATCAAATTATGTGAGTAAATCTTACTTTACACAATTTATTGACACATACATAACTTAATAGTTTTGGTTCAGAAATATTTTATATTTGGTTGACACTGGCATCTTTAAAGTGGCCAGGAACATGCCAGTAATGCGTCTGTAAAATTATTTTACCATATCAAGTGCAACATATTTTAGTGTATTAATTTCTTCATATTCAAAATTTTTCATCTGTTAAGGAATACTTTGTTTTGGGTACTTAAATAAAATAACAACAGTGCTCCTTAAAGAAATTGTTAAGTACTCCGAAAACTTCTTAAATATGTTTTGTATGTGTGATAATGTACAACGTAAAGTAAAATTTACATGGCTAATTTAATTACACACAACACACACGTGGTACAATGCATACTTTCGTTTTCAGATAATTTCGACGTAGAAGGCACTGTTTTATGAAGAAGTTATTATTTTTGGTTACATATAACTGAGTCAGGGGGTGATTTCTATAATGCCTATCTAACTCCTTAAGTTATAAATTCGTGAGATATGCCCTTAAAAGTGTTCAAGTGGCAAGAATTCGTAATTTTATATTTGCATGATGTAGTATTTGTTTTGAAAATGTTTCAACTCTCATAGTTTTCCCATAGCGGCATGTCAAAGTCAGAATTTGCAAGCTACGTGAACGTAGGAATTAGAAAAAATCATGTGACTTACTCGAATGAAATAATTTACACTGAAATTGCCTATTATGGGTCATGAAGAAATATTTTAAACACATAACAAACACCTATAGTCTTTTTTTTTAAATTGCCATTAATCAAATAAACTGTCATTATTTTCAAACTTTTTTTTAAAAAGTGCCAAGGAATTTCCTTGTCTATTTTAAACATTTAAATGTACAGCGTATAATATCTAATTTCAGCGTAAATTATGTCATCCGAGTAAGTCACTTAGTTTTTGTTATTTTTTGTTACCCTAAGTTGAAAATTCTGACTTCGATACGCCGCTATGGGAAAACTATGAGAGCTAAAGAAATTTAGGCTAAGTGTCGAAAATGTAGTCACAAGTAACGTCTATAAAACGAACACTGTTCCGTACAAATACAAAATTTGGTTTTTTTGCCACGTGAACGCCCATAAGATTTGTCATCACTTAACCATAATTAATTATTTTTCACTTTTCGCTTTTTTTTCAATTCTGATATGGAAAAAGGCGAAATTTGTATTTATAACGGAATTTCTGTTTATCTTGCGCTATAATAAAGGAATCGTAATTGAACGGTTAATACACAACAAGGTCGCCATCAGATCATCAGTTGTTTAAATACTTATTATCTGCTCAAGTGTATGACCTATAATAAGTTATACAGGTTGGTCCAAAAGTCCCGCTTCATAGACAGTTGTTTTGCACTTGTGTTCTTCATGTTGTAGATGAACCATAGGCCTACTGACTATTGAAGAGTGTGTGAAGATTATCCTGCTCTGTGGAAGAGAGGGATACTCCCAAAGAGACCTGGCAACACATTTCAATGGGAAGTACCCTTAACAACAGCCAACGTCGTAAAGCTCTGTTAGCCATCTGTTTGAAAAATTCAAGAATACAGAAAGTGTGGCAGATGCACCCAGATCTGGACGGCCAAGCACACCAAGAAATGTGGAGGAAACTGTTTTGCTGAGAGTAGTGGCATGTCCCAAGAAATCCACTCGACGAACCAGTTTGGAATTGGGTGTTCCTCGGGCAATTGTTCAGTGAATCCTGAAAAAACACAACTTCCACCCGTACAAGTTGCATGTGATGCACCGCATGTCGGGAGATGATCCGGATCGACGACGTGTTGAAATGTGCAGTTGGTTTCCGATATTTTTTTGTCCAAAGTGATGTTCTCCAATGAGGTAAACGTTTATGTGAATGGTGAGGTGAACCGCCAAAATCTTCGCTTCTGGTCCGACGCAAATCCACGTTGGTATACCGATGCCAAAGAACAAGGGGCTGCTCTCATTATGGTGTGGTGTGCTTTATGGAATGACCAAGTCGTCGGCCCTTACTTTTTGAAGGAGCTGTCACAGGTGGAAAGTATCTGGATATGTTGGGTAATTCATTGATGCCAGATTTGCACATAATTGGTTCAAAACCTCAATGTTTTTTTGCAGGACGATGCACCTCCCCATTATGGCACATGGGCGCGTCATTAGTTAGACGACAACTTTCCACAGTGGATTGACCGAAGGGGGGCTGTGGAATGGACTCATCGATCTCCGGATTTCTTCCTATGATGCGGGATTTTTGGGCCACTCTGCATATTCACTTGCCATGAATGTACCTTAGCGGTAAAGTAAAGAGAATTTCCTCTGCCATCGCAAATTTGACACTTCCTTTATTAGAATTTTTGAAAAGGGAAAAATTATAATTCACTAAGGTAAGTCATGCATACCCCCGGGCCTTATGGGATGTTCTGAGATTCGGTTGTGATTTTATCAACCACGCAATAGACGCGCAATAGGTTTGTATTTATTCTGCATGCCTATAGCCTTTGTGGACGTTTTCGTGTTGAAATAGTAGTTTCCTTCTTTTATTAACGGGCCACTGGGTTGACTTATTTTACGCGTCCGAGGCCTATAAGTAGCTTAGACCTAAGGACGACACAGCTCTGGCATCATGCTTCACCCTAGCCTCTAAGCGCAAGTTACTGAACTCTCGCTGATAACTCGTATTCACGAGACATTCAGTGACATATTTATACGAAGCAATATAAAAGATAAGGGTATATTTTACGTTTCTATTTTTGTTTATAGATTCTGACTCAAGATTTTCGTTTCTAAAAAGGACCGTAGGAACACCTGTTTTCGGCTATTTGCGCCCCCGAGAAGATATCTGCATCTTAATCGTGTTAATACGGTTAGTTTTGTGAATATTAAATCAGCCTAAACGGGCATTTGCAGTGTAAATGTTTAGACCAGACAAATAGCTCTAGAGGACATTTTTAAAAAAGTACAGGTACTCAAAAGATATGCAAAAAATTATGTACAGTACATTAAGAAATTCTTTTAGTACAAACAATTTTTACATGACTTTACAAGTGTGTCAACACGTAGGTTAATACATTAAATTTCACTCAAAATTATTTCATTCGAATCGTTTGAATAGTTTTTGCTTTAGGTAAGTAGCGAAAATAGTTAAACCGCTATTTTGATATGTAATTGAATGAAACCTATGAAAAAAAAATATATTTTTTTTTCGTGGGAATTTACTTTTAATATAATGTGTAAGAGTTCGGCCATGTTTGGTTGGTACTATTATAACATTACGTACTTAAACACACGCAGCTGAGAGGACTAACGCCCAAATGAGAAGTCGATGTGTCGGAGGTCAACCGCCGAGCACACGAGCAGGGATTTCCCCGCCAAGAGAAGTGTTAAGTTCACCCGCCCACTTGCACACGTGCCGTGGGAGTGTTTGCTCGATCCTACAAGTGTGCCTCAAGTTAACATAGCCGCGCGACAAACACGACAATTCTCCAGCACACCTGCTGTTCCAACCAGCTGCTGCATACACTGGAATCAACATACTTCCCACGTGCCGAGTCCTGTGCTGCTTTCAGCAAGCTTATAATACAAAGTGTGGTTGCACCCTAGAGAGCGGTGACATCCACCTGCACTTCCGAGGAACAAGCACAAAACAAGATTACTTCCTGTACATTGACTTCACTGCCATGATCCACAACTTATTCTGCTTTTGATATTTTTTATTTAATTCTAAACGAGAGCAGATATCGAAAAACTGTTAGACAACTGAGTTAAAAACAATTGTTTTTGCTACGTAGAATAATTTTTTTATGCACAAAATTATACAGATTTATCAAATTAGCTAATTAATGAGAATTTGGTTATTTGCATAATAAGCTGCAACCATTGTGTATTTCGTCTCGAAAAATTTTGACTACATAGTAAAAACAATTTTTAGTAAAACTGTGCAACAGTTTTTTCGATATCTTCTTTTGCCTAGGATTTAAAAAATAATAATCTAAAAAGCTGTATAAACGATGGATCATGGCCTAATCAAAGATGGCCACCTGTCCAAGCCACATAGCGGTGTACAGAGCTTCGGCCAAGTTTATTCGAAAAATGTACAACGTATGTGTCACGTAAGTGACATCTGCTTAGGAATATAATTAGAAGATCGTAACAAGTGTATAGACCTTTTTAGTCCCTCCGCTGATCTTAAAATGCAAAAATGGTGAAAGTGGGTGCTGTTGTAGTCCTTTTTATAGACATAATAATCTTTATTCAAAATATAAAAAAATTATAGACGTGAACTCACGCCTTTATCTCAAATATTATGTCATAAAATGGTAGTCGCCACTGAATGTCTCATAGAGGTAAGTTATAGTAGAGAAGACTGCACGCCAGTTTATTAACTTGCGCATAGAGGCTATTGTGAGGCATGAAGCTCGTGCTGTGTCGTCCTTAGCTCTCCGCACTTCTTACACTTGAAATCGCAATAAACGCCCGCTCAGGCAGCTGCCTTAATCACTCAATTTTGTTTCAGCTGTTGTAAAAACACAAGTATAATACTATTACTTAACAACTACACGTAATTCGCTTTCAATAAATTATCCAGTACAACCTGTGAGAAGAATTTACATTGACTCGTGTCACAATAAACAATACATTATTAGCTTGAAAGTTAAACAACAGCAGTCAATGAGCATCAGTCTAGGAAAATATGTGGGCTACATTGGTTTCTGTTTCTGGATTTGCACAGTACCGACCACAATTCTCCTATTTTACACATTCGTTGAGTGAACAATTATACTTGGGTTAGTACAATACCTATACGTTTTATCGCATATACAGTATGGGACACGGAACGATAATTCAGCTTGTAAAGAGAGAAAATGTTGAGCTTTTTACTACAAAAGTCTAATAACATCGGTACAAATTGTAATGTTTCCTAAACTGTATGGGACCGCGGTGGCCGAATGGTCAGACCTTTCGCCTCCCACCAAGGCGATCTGGGTTCAATTCCCGGAAGGGTTGGTCCGCGGGTTATCGCATGTGGGAATCGTGCCGAACAAAACGGCTGGTCGGTGGGGTTTCTCAGAGATCTCCCGTTTGCCGCATCTTCATTCGGCGCTGCTCCTTACTCACCTCATGTCACCTCTCACCAGCGCTTAAGACCTAGAAGTTAAACGCTGTCTAAAATGTCTTCAATCACTCACCAATATATATGGGAACACTACCATTGACGTACGGGAAAATTTTTATCCATACCGACTTTCGTAAGGTGATGCTTGGTAGGTATTTCACGTTGGTGAAAAAAACTCAAAACGTTTTTAACGGAATAGTTTGAAAAATAATTCAAGACTAAGAACAATCAAACCTGGGTCTTCAGCTCTGGTGAGAGGTGGCATGCTGTGAGTATGGAGCAGCGCTGGAATGAAGGGGTGTGGGAAACGGGAGATTTCCGAGAAAACCCGCTGACTAGCGGCGTAAAAAATCCGGGGAACGACCCCGCCGGGAATTGAACTCGGATCGCCTTGGTGTTAAATGCAGGCGTATTGCAAAATAATGTACTGTCCGTTAACAAATTTGTATTTTGCTATATTTCGGTTAATTTTCGTAACAAAATTTTGTGATAATATGGATGCAAAAGTCTGTAAAAACGATGATGTTTTGCTACCAAAAATAGTTTCTGTTAATAATGTAAGGGCTCATGATTATGAAAGCCGGCCTCTATAGCGTAGTCGGCTGGGCGCCAGTGTACGGTTCGAGAGGTCCTGGGTTCGAATTCCGGCACGGGCATGGATGTCGTGTTGCCCTTTCACCACATCACGTCGGCATTTAAGACCTCGATGTTAAAGGGCCGTAAATCCCACTTATATTCACCTTTGCTATGAAAATTATGTCGCTCTTAAGAAATGTTTTCAAAATCATTGTGGAATTACATCTATTCACCGGTGCGGTAAATTGACAAATATTTTTTTACGCTGTAGCTTCTACCTATTCGACAGCGACATGACGTTAATAATATTCACTAATATCAATACTATAGGGTACAAAGACACTATGTTCTCTCCACAGAGATGGAAAATGCGCGTACATTCTTGTGTCTCAGACAACAACCCACAGCTAGCTAGTCTATCAACAAAACACCAAAGGGTCGATTATTAAGTTGTTACGAGATCGTTTCGTAATGCTGACTTCTACTTCCAAAATTTTCAAGTAGCAATCACACTATGGCGGAATGGTATTCTCGAATAGAAATACAAATGCTGATTACAAGTGGGAGATTTCTTTCAGTCTTGAATTCCCGGTCACAAGTCGGTGGTAAACACCTGTGAGCCATACAATAATAATAAACTACACTTGTTTGACGCACAAAACGCACTATGTAAGAAAAACATTCGTTCGTTCTATGTTCTAGTATACGCGAGACACGCGCTTATACACAGCATAATCTGCAATTCAATTGGCCACGAACTTTTTATGTATTTACAGAGGTTGGCTTCTCTACCGTGTAAGCATTCTCCGCGGCAAGTCACGACAATATCGGCCAGCGGGAGACGTCGAACGAGCCTACAGTCACTTGGAGTCTAGTCAGCTGTCAGAAAATAATGCGAATTTTGCATGTCTCTAGTAACAAGTATGTAAACGGAAGTTATGTATCCATACACTCATATAAAACTAACAACCAACGTGTTTTGTTATTGGTATTATGGCGCACAAGTCACCAAGCCTAGTTCAATAGCTGTTCAAAATGAAGAACATCTAGTCATTCGGGACACTACCACCATCTAGCTATAGTTTTGCAAACTTTCAGATATTTTTCTGTAGTACATTACTATTTCCAGAATGCAAGTGCGATTCCTAAATATAAACGTCTCTATAATATGAAATGATTTAGTATCGTAACAAATTAAACAGTTTATGCAGTCTCGTCTCTATTCACGAGATATGCACGCACAGTAACCCTATACCATGCCTATAAATATTAGGCTGGCTACGCGAGTTTGAATTTGTATTTCTTGTAATAATACTAATACTTTTAGAACACTGGAATTTCAGACGCAAAAGAAAAAAATGTGTATCAATTCTGGTTAGAATTTCTCAAAAATATTTTGGTAACACAGTAGCGGATTTGTAACATCTCTACATAGGAATTTACTCATAATTTTTCTTAAATTGCTGGTGAATCACTACAAAATAAATGCTCGTCAATAAAATAGCCTATCAGTAAAGCATGTGTGCTTAGTAACAGAATTCAGAGGTGAGACGTCGTGAACATAAATAAATTCACTGACAGTTCATTCAAGCATCTTGGCTACTACTTTTCTAAGTTTCTAAGGGGCCGCGGTGGCCGAATGGCCAGACCATTCGCCTCCCGCCAAGGCGATCTGGGTTCGGTTCCCGGTGGGATCGGTCCCCGGATTTTCGCGTGTGGGAATCGTGCCGGACGATGCCGCTGGTCGGCGGATTTTTTCTGGGGTCTACAGTTTCCTCCGCCCTATCATTACTGCGCTTCCCTGTACTCACATCATGTCACCCCTCACCTGCGCTAAAAGTCCTCGATGTTAAGTGCTGACCATCTCTCACTAAGGTTCTAAAGAGTAGGCAGGCTTTAAATTGTGTAATAATGTAATATAAACTGATGCAGCGTTAACTGCGTGTGTTATTTGTTTGCTGTGCTTTGTATCTGAAGGTGAAGAAGAAAGTTTAAACACATTTAAAATACGCGCGGAATTGCTGCTGTACTTAACCGCTTTATTACGTTGGTTTAAAATAGCGACACGGCAAAAGTATTATGACCGCCGGCTTCAAACTGTTTCAGAATTTACAAGTCACCATTCCAAGAGCAAGTGAGATTATTCCGAATTCAATTATTTCATATCTAAATTATATTAACTAAGGAATCGTCACGTGAAAACCGTTAAGAGATTTTAAGCAACGCATCGTCTCAAGAAATGGCTACAAAAATCTAAAATAAACCAACTATCAATGTTTCAAGTGATATAAAGTGAAGAGGTTTGGGCGACTCTTAAGGTGGTTCCCTATATAGTCAATGTTTAACTGTGTGGCATTAAGGCGGCCGCCTGGCTGGTGCTCGAACTGCGTGTAGCGTGTTCAGTGTTACGTTTTTTCTCAGAGACCAGTAAACGTGCGTCCACAATACTTATATACGAAAAGAAAACACACTTTATAAAATTGTGACTGTGGCTTTCAAGACACCACGCACATCGGAAGTATTATTTTTAAGCACTCGAACTTGGCTAAAAAAAACGGTTTTTTCACGCGGTTGTTTTTCAAGATATATGTAACGGGATTTGTTCGAAATTGATGTCTACAAATACATTGGACTTTGCTACAGTGACGCGTGTAATAAATGATAGGGTCACAGCTTAAAGTTCCATAGTAAAAACGTTACGGCGGGAACAATGCGTGCGTGTTTACGACTCTGGACGTAGAGGCGATATCACAGTACATGTGCCGGCCGATATCGCTCGTATCGCCTCATCGATAAGGACAGGAAAATTTCGCGAATTCAATGACCTACATGTTATAACCAACTATCCTATGCATACTCAAGCCCCGATCATTAGTCAACCAGCTGCTACTCAGTGGAACAACAGACAATGAACGAATAGACGGGGCTAGAATGTGCATAGGAAAATTGATTATAACGTGCAGGTAATTGAATTAGCGAAATTTTCCGGTCCCTACTCATCGTTTTTCGTCTCACACACACAAACAAACTCTTCACCAGGCGGCAGCCTTAAGTCAATGGAGGTATAAAGGGTGCCCCTGAACAGCGTATGTATTTCTACCCCTACGTGCAAGTCACTCAACTAGCTTCCAAGGCTTTACACTACCGTTATTTTTAGTATGGTACTTTAAACGGTAACAATATTACTTGATCCATGAGATGTACGCTTTTAAAGTCCAACGCATGTTTCCATCTTACACTCTAAAACACTTTCTTTACCACAAAAATATGTTTGATGCTACAAAGAAAAATGTTGTTTAAATACGAAACGCTGCAATGTAACTTTGCGACATATTGTCGTATAAAAGTTACAGTAATGGTAGCAAAAATTGAGTTACTATTAAGATAGTTTATTAAAATTCTTTAGGATGAACTTAGTTTCATTTTCAACACAAGCTTTACGCTGAAAATAAGTAATTATCTTTCTACAAAGAAACAAATCTTATTTTCAAAGAAAACATTTTTAAAGAACGGATGTACTGACGCTAAACATAACATAATGTTCACAAGTCGTTTTCTTTGCCGTAAGACAATATTTCTTTGCCATAAGCCAAAAACCCTCAATAAAATACTTTTTATTGTTAAGAAAACGTTACTACTACGAAGTGGTATTATAATCTGATTTGTCTTTCACAGTCTAAAAATAATCTGTTCTTTAAACGATTTTGAGGTGCTCAAAAATAATGTTTCTACTTGATTTGCTAAATATTTTAACTTATGGCGACATATTTTGAAGTGTATCGCCTGTTCTTAGGTATACAAGAATATAACGCATGTTAAGTTATTTCGTCAAAAAAGGAATTATCACAACTCGCTGCAGCACAACTGAAGCGCAAGTAGGGACAGGCCCTAATAGAGTCTATGAGGATGAACTCGGTGAATACGTAAGCAGCGCCGGAATGACAGGACGAGAAGAACAGGACATCACTGAGAAAATCAGTCAGTCAAGTACATCGTCCGTCACGATTCCCAAGTCATAAAATCTAGGTTGACCTGCGGCAATGAAACCTTGATCGTCTTAGGAAGAGGAAGACTACAACAACTGCGCTCATCGGACTGTTTCAAGTGACAAACACCACCATAGTCCCTCAGTGAATCGAACCTGGTTTGGTTGGTAATGTCCCCCACCCCCCTCTTTTATGACCACAACACCAGCTTCAACTTGAATAGTACACTAAAAAAAAAAAAAAAAAAAAAAAACTTTCATCATCACAGCAAAATTTGGTTGTTGTTCAAATATGAATAACTGGAAAGTAGCTTCACTGCAAATCAATTTTTTGTTGTGCAAATATTACGGTAATGTCAACAAAAATTGCGTTGCTAACAAAATAATTTTTACTGTAATTGTATTGTAAAGTTTGAAGTAGTAGTAGTAGTTTCTAAAACAACAGCTATGTTTAGAAAAGTATTTTATTTTTGCTACAATAAAAATTATTATTTTCAAAAAAAAAACAACAGCAGATATATAGCCTACTTGTAAAACTTTTCTGTGTGCTGTAAACAAAATTTATGTACCGTAAGAGAAACGTTTTTGAATATTTTTTATTTGCTCTAAAGAAATTTATATGAAAAATAAATTCTCAAACTTTGGCGTCTTTAAGTGATTTGAACGAGTGTTTGAACAAAATAGTTGGCAGACGTAATAAGCATATGGTTTCGAGATTGCAAAACTACGGTCGATGATTCCAACTAAAGACACAATTCCTTCCAATCGCCAGGCGAGTTGTATCCTAATTATCGCAAACCAGTGGGCCAGCAAGACTTTACGAAAACGTTCAGCAGTTCCAAGTCATATACACCAATGAAATATTTAGCATTTGACGTAACGATAACTTGTAAATATGTTCTTCTTATGTATTCGTACAAAATGAAGTCGATAGGTTAAGTGAGCTTTGCCTATAGTCGACAGCGAGGTGAAGAGATTGTGACACAACACTTGGTAAAACGACAGGAACGAGGCCATTGCCTATTTAAAGTGCACGATGGACAACAATTTTAATCATTAAGTTTTTATATTTATATTTGTACCAGATATTTTTTACAAATAAATTGT
Source organism: Medauroidea extradentata (assembly GCA_003012365.1). NCBI lineage: Eukaryota > Metazoa > Arthropoda > Insecta > Phasmatodea > Phasmatidae > Medauroidea > Medauroidea extradentata. Next base: position 25,567 of record PNEQ01012408.1, read on the forward strand.
GACTACATTTTATTTTATGACATTTTTGTCTATCGTAGTTTTTATATAATGGCTTGTGAACTTCAAAATTTGCATGTCTCGATTTTAAATACGACACATACTAACTGACTTACCGAACTGAAATAATTAACACTGAACAACAATGTCATGTCGTAGATTACAAGGTCTCCTATACAAAAACACAAAAAAAAATCTTGAATTTTTAAAATGTTTTTGTAAAATTGTCAGCATTTTTTAAATTAATTTTTTTGTATATGATGCCTTATAGCCTACAATATCGCTATTCAGTGTGAATTATTTTAGTTCGGTAAATTGTTGGTTTCAGTGCTGTGCTTAAAACTTTGACAGGTGATAGATAATAAAATTTAATGAGATTTTTAAATGTTTGTTGCAATGGGAGTTAACAATAAGAATGTATTAGATTGTGGGCATACGCCACTGCTTATGTTTTGTTGACCAAACTTGTGTTCAATGACAAAAAATAACAGAAACAGAAAATAAGCAATCCCAGAGGAATTCGGTCACTTTTTTTTATATTTAAACAGGCCATTATTTACTTCTGCATCAAAAATCAATTTACTGTTTAAATTAATCAAGATTATGACTCTGGCGGGAAAACCACCAGAAATGAATAGTTGTTAGTTTTTTACGCTAAGCCCTATTAACTTATGCATAACGTTTATTTACGATAAGAATACCATTTAAAAACTACGCTTCTATAATTTAAAAAATTTGGCACACTCGTTTGTTAGAAACATGATTTTCTGGCTTATAAATACAAAAAACTTACCGAATTCTTCTGGAATTTTTTTTTTCTGTCTACCGTGCCAAACCATCCCAGCATTTGCCTGGAACGATTACGGTAAACCATGAGAAACTAAAATCGAACCCAGAACCCCTCGCACCAAAGATGGCCGCTCAACCAACCGAGCCACGGGGGGTCGGCTGCTCGGTCACTCGGTCACTATGGAGTCGGCAAAGATAAAATAGTGTTGATTTTAGGTTTTAGAAAAAAAAATCTTGGCTGTTTGCCTAGAATCAATAAGACTAAAACAAGATGTTAGTTATTTTGCCAAGTGTTTATTTATGAACTTTTATGTACAGTAAAAGATGGCGGTGTCTTTTTTTCAACAAAATATTTTTAAATATTACAAGTGCTTCAATGACTAGGGCTTATTTTCGAAACATTTAAGTGATGACCTTTTTTATGGTAAATATGGAGTCATAGCACAGAATTTATCTTTCAAATAAAGATTTTTTTACTCTCGTTATTTAACGTAGGTTTATTAAAATGAATAAATTGTTAAAGTAACATAAACATAAAGTTAAATGCAAGTTTATTAAATTGTATAGCTTGGCACAAAGGAACTGCAGAAGATGAGATGGCTGACTTCAAAAGTCGATGCTTCTCTTGCACCTTGAGGAAACCACTTAGTAAATGAGAAATACCAAGTTCATAGCAATTAGTAGGCCTACACCTTCTTTAAAGGAGATAGATTCTTAGCTTGAGTCATGACTTTTCTAATAAATCAGGAAATAAAGATTTGGTTATACGTTTTTCAAGTTGGCAGGGCATAGTTTATCGTTGTATAACATTTTGTAAGCTATACGGTGCTGTTTTTAGTTACTGTCGTGGCACCAGTAGTCCATTCCGTAAGTAAATAACTGTTTTCTTGTCGGCTGTTTACAGTTACCATACAACAAAGATATTGAGATTGCAACAGTTTCGAAGATTGATATTGCTTGTGTCTGTGCCCTGTCATGACCAAATTGTTAATATATCCAATGAAAGAGTAGCTATTAAAACTGCTCATGTTTGTACACATGTAAACTGGACCTTTAATGACACTTTTCGTGAATACTTCTGAAAATGCTGTTAGGATGTCCCTGAATTACGTTTTAAGCTGTATGTCGTGTAAGGGACCCGAATACGAGAAATTATGATATAGTATACTTACGGCCTCAGAGACTAGGCAATACCTTGAAAACGACACACAAATTGTGGTCAACAAGGTTAGTAATCTGCGTTGAAGTAGCAACAACTGGTGTAGTTTGCGAAGTCCCTCTCATTCACCAGACCTGTTCTCTTGGTCCGTATGTGTGTAATAGAAGTTTTAGGCACAGAAGTGCAGAGTGCAGTTTTGCTATTCTGCCGGCAATAGTACGTATGTGTATTCGTAGCGTGACAATAAAATAGTGAGGGTGAATGGGGTGATTATGGAGCTGCCCTATAGTGAAAAGAGGAATGGAGGGAACTAAATCCCCCTCACACCCCGCCGACCAGTGGCATTATTCTGCACGAGTCACTCATACGAGATCAGAGACTAAATCAGGGTGCGAATGTTGTAACCAATACACAATTTCGGCCCTCCGGTCTTGCAGCTTGGCCCACTTGACGCTAGGAACGTTGCAAAAGGCGATTTGTTGCTACGCCCATTCACAACGAGAACCTCACAGACCTCAACTCGTGTGTCGATTTTCAGGTATTTAGCCTCTGCGACAAACTCGTCTCTGCATCTCATAAAATGTGATGAAGAGATTTAAAAGTTATTGACGGACAGTAAATAAGTTACTTTTTCAAATAAATCAATTCTAACCAACAAAATCATTATAGCAGTACATATAGTATAGTGTACTGCAGCCATCAGATCTTTTTTGTGTATATTTTCGTACAAAGATATTGGACAAATCACGTTAACAAAATAAAACTGATTTGAATACATTATACGGTAGTAATAAATATGCATGGATATTAATTCAGTAAGAATAAATTCGTCTGGTCTAAATATGACAGTCAGTTATTGACCCGTATCTGCATTCTTCGTCGCCACTGAGTGAGCGAGATATATTGGTTAGCGTTTAACATTGAGGTCTTAAGCGCTGGTGAGGGGTGACATGAAGTGAGTAGGTATGGAGCAGCGTCGGAATGAAGGGGCGGGGGAAACCCACCTACCAACGGCATCGTCCGACACGATTCCCACATGCGAGAATCCAGGGACCGACCCCCCCCCCCCGGGAATCGAGCCCGGATCGCCTTGGTGGGAGGCGAATGGTCTGACCATTCGGCCACCGCGGCCCCTTGTTGCCACTGACACATGAAAAGAAACAACACGGTAAAACTGGCCAAATATATTACGCCATTATGTGAATTTTTGCTTATTGGTTATCTTCAACAGAATAGAAAGAATGGTACATTTTAAATACCTTTGTACGCTTTTGTTATACAATTTTGTGTTTGAAAAAATGCCCTGTAAGTGCAATTGAAGCTTGTTGAACTTTGTAAGAACTTGTTTACTACTGAATTCAGTCCACGTATGACTTTGAGTTTCATCTAACGTTTCGGCAGATCTTGTCGCTTCCATCACCAGGTTTCGCTGCAATGAATAGTGGCCTCAACCAGACGCCGATATGAACAAACCTCAGATACGAAAGCCTACGATCAGGACTTGTATAGACTTGTTTTCGTGTTATGTCTGGCTTTCTCAGGAAAGTAAAGGGTGATTGAGAATGGAGGAGGAACTCTTTTAACTCCTGTAGGTCAAGAAGCCATAAACAAAATATGGCGGTCACCACAGTCTGCAGAGTGCTCTTGGTAGTACTGAGAACTGAAGAAGTGAACCAGGCCCATCCCTCGTTCTCCGGCACATCTCCTACTTTACGATCAGACCACAATTCCTCACCGCACTGTGGCCGTACGTCAGTTTTATGGCCTTTCCGTGAAGTTGGCAGACGATCATTCCAGCACACGTACTGCCACACGTCCTGAGATCTCTCTTCCTTCCCTCGACCAACCGCCGTCCTGCCCATTCCAGATTTATTTCGATGTGCTGGTGTTCGCCGCAGTTCCACCGATGTATACCATGTACACGGTAGCTGATCATTTCTAGAGTCGCCTTCACACTGTGCGAGAACAGAGGGCAAGCAAGCTAGAAGGAACATGTAAGGAAAACCAGAGTTGGCACCACTGTTGTTTGCGTGAAGCGACTTGTTTATATGTCGTGCCTGCGGCCATGAAATATTGATTTATACCAACCTCTCAACGTAAAAATCAGAAACAATAACTTTATATAGCATTTAAATAACAACAACAGCTTAATGATGTAGAAGAGTACACTATAAAATTACTTTATTTGCTACGGTACAGTTGTTGCGGCAAATAAATTTTTTGTTTGAATGTGAACCACTGTTATGTAGTATTGACGCAAAGAAAGTGTTGTTTGAAAGCATAGGGAACAATAGTAACGAAACATTTGTGTTAGTATAAAATAGCTTAATATTATTCTACATTTGAAATTTTTAAGGAGTAGCTGGCAATAGACTTCGTCTGTAAAATTTGTGTTTCGCGGAAAAAAAAAACGAGTACTTCAATAAAGAACTGTTCTGGGAATGCGGGTTTTCCCAGGAAATATCTACAAAAAAAAAGCCAAGTTTTGCTTTAGTCTTATCAATTAGAGACGCAAAAATAGCGAAAATTGTATTTTTTAACTACTTTCTTAAGGGTTCAGTTACTAGTCTCTTTAAGGTAAGTGGAGAAAAGTACGTTATGACATATATAGTTAACTTTTTTAAAAATTACTTTACTTTTCTTTTTCTGTAGAAATCTTTGCGTCGGTATTGTTTATACCTGAATAAAGCGTAGTTAAACGCACTTACAGACATGGATGTTATGACAGTTGTCACAGAAATGACAACATCAATTACGAAGTGTGATTATAAACTATTCCGTGCAAAAACAATAGTATTCTTGGAGCAGCGAAATGAACATTTCAGCAGTTCCAAATAAATTACTACAGTAGCGTCAAGCAAACATTTTATTACCAAGCGTAAGTATGTTGCCAAACATAATACAGCTTTATTTGGGACAACAAAATGTGGTGTGTTGCTTTCGATATTTTGTTGACTTAAGTTAATATTTATTTAGCCATTAACACAGAACATATTTCCTAAAACGAATCACAATACGTTGAAAATGTGTGTGTCTACATAAAAATATTGCTCGGTCAAAGTTTCAGTAAATTTGATGGACTCCGGCGGCTGGCAGACTCTCCCCTATCATTCACCGTCCAGTGTCAAAACTTCACGGCACTTTGGACGTGAATCTAAAGCGCACTCCAGTCGTGACAGATTCGGACACTTCTCTTTGAAGCCAAGTTTGAAGGGCCGACAGTACCTGACATCCCTGAGAGGAAGAAAAATGAAAAAAATGTTGGTGAACATCTCACAAGGTCTCGGCGGAACTACAGCTGCATCAACACCGACCAACTAACTGCTTCGTTTACACGGTGTGCTAGGGAACCTCGAGATTTTTTCTTTCCAATAGCTACTTCTGCGATACCATACAACATCAGTGCATCGTTTACACGCTGCTAATATACCTCTAGAAGTTATCTATGTTATATCTACTGATTTCTTTACCATGCCTCGTTTACACGGTGCCAGCGCACCTCGAGATTTTCTCCTTGCATCAGCATTTGCTGCGATACCATACCGAATAAGTATCTCGTTTGTACGGTACTAGCGAGCCTCGAGAAGTTCTCTTTGCAATAGCAACTGCCTTTGATATCATACCACATCAGTGTCACGTTTACACACTGCTAGAGCATCGCTGAAAAAAATACTAATTAGTCACTGCAAAAAATTTTGTTAAAATGAACCTTACCAAATTATTTTGTAGTGGTTACAAAATTGTTTTGTAGTCACTGCAAAACTTTATTGGGAACAACAAAAATTTTTTGTGGTCACTACAAAACAATTTGGTAGGGTCCATTTTAACAAAATATTTTGCAGTGACTAATAAGTATTTTTTTACGTGGCACCTAGAGTTTTTTTCTAGCTACTATTGCGATACCACCACATCTTGCCTCGTTTACACGGTGGTAGCACAGCTACTGTTGCGATACCGTACCACATTAGAACTTCGTTAACATGGTACAAGAGAACATCGAGATTTTCTCTTTGCAATACACAGAAAAAAAAACCTGTTTTGTTGTGGATACAAAATATTTTGTCAATTTAGTCCCTACCAAACATTTTTGTGGTGAACACAAAATACTTTGCAGTGTTCAATAAATTGTTTGTTGGTGATAGCAAAACAATAAACAATCCAACAAAAAGTTTTGTGGCCACTGCAAAATATTTGGTATTCACCACAATATTATTTGGCAGGGTCTAAATTGACAAAATATTTTGTAGCCACTACAAAACTGTTTTTTTTTTCTCTGTGTAGCTACTACACTGTGATATCATACACCATCAGTGGCTCGTTTAAACAAAGTGCTAGCAAACCTCGAGATGTACTCTGTGCAATAGCTACTGCTTTCGATACCATACCACATCAGTACCTCGTTTACGTGGTGCTACCGAGCATCAAGATTTTCTCTTTGCAATAGCTACTGCTGTGATACCGTACCACGTCCGTATCTCATTTACGCGTTGCTAGTGAGAGCCTCGAGTTGATTTCTTTGCAACAATAGCTGCTGCTGAATCATAGATTAGTTCCTTGTTAACATGGTATTAGCGAGCGTTGAAACCTTTTCTTTATCTTAATATCAAAACTAAATAATTCGAGGAGAATAAGTGAAGGAAAGATTTACCAAGAAAAACAAGTATTGATATAATAAACATAAAATTTTATTTAGGTTTTTTATGAAACTGTATATAAGTATATAGTTGTAAAAAGTAAGTGACGGTTAGTTTAAGTATGTTGTAAACAGCGCGCGCTCTCTCTCTCTCTCTCTCTCTCTCTCTCTCTCTCCCCCCCTCTCTCTCTCTCTATGACATCAAGCAGCGATATATGGTTACTGTGCCTTACATTCATTCTTGTTACAACTAATATCGCTGCATCACTCCTATCGTGTCAGCTAAGCCTACGTGTCAGTACCTTCTATAGTCACGTACACATTTCCTAAAATCAATTGAAACGCGAACACATAACTCGAGGAAACCTGACTGGATTTATTTGCTTGGACATACTCCATTGCGAAATAAATGACTGTGAAAAGAAAACTAAAAATAAAAATAAGACAAGAAAACATAAATAAGCAGAGTATGCTTTAGTCATCAGGATACATACACAACATTAAATTCCAAAACTGGAATCTGGTCAGATAAAACAAAGAACAAACAGAAAATAAAAGAAATAACAACGATATAAAAAAGAGACCTAAGTTGACATGCGACACAACGATGAGACGAAGCAAAAACACAAACAGAAAAAATAACAGAAATACAGCAAACGACACAACGATGAGACTAAACAAAACACAAAGATGTCTGACACAAACAGAAAAAACAACAAACAACACAAACGATGAGACGAAATAAAGCACACTAGTTTTCCAAACAGTATGAACGACGTTTCGGGAACTGGAATCTGTTCCCGTCATCCTGATAACTAAAGCATACTCTACTTATTTATGTTTTCTTGTCTTATTTTTATTTTTATTTTCACAGTCATTTATTTCGCAATGGAGTATGTCCAAGCAAATAAATCCAGTCATGCACTCCGATTACACAGTTCTTTCAAAGCTCATATCGAGGAAATCTGCAATATCCGCGTTATAATTTGGTGACAGACTAAGGGCCGTATCTATAGACATCTTTCGAATGACAACCAACTGCTCTAAGGGGATAGCAGTTGGTTGTCATTCGAAAGAGGTTTATAATATCGGCCCTAAACGTCATTTCCCTGTACATAGGACAATCTGCGAGTCTACTGGTCATGATCATGTGACGTCAGTCACGTGTGTGACAGCTTTACATCGGGATGTGATGATTAATCTATTATGGAACTTTAATTGATCCGTAACGTTCTCTGCGTCAAGCCACGTCACTGATAGACCAACAGGAGAAGTCTAACTATTCTGTCCACTCTAAGGTTGTAGCAGGAATAAAAATTGCTAACGAAATAAATCAAAGCAATTGAATTATATCTTGATTCCTCACATTGTGATTGTGCCGAAACACAGTTACCTTGTATTTTTCAATAATTCTAATGAAATTTATGTTTTGCAAAAATTGTACAGTCATTCACTTGAATTAATTAGTTGCATTTTTAGAATGGATAGAGTATAGCCTACAACAATTTGAAGTCAAGTCTGATGGCATAAAATAACATTAATTTTGTATGTCCCTACTTATGGCCATTTCAATATTTGTGATTGTTTTGTGCAATGCATTACTGACAAATAAACTTTACAAGTTTAGTAACCTGTAAGCTGGACTTCTTAGTCTTCTATACTCAGATCTACGTCTAAGTGGGGGGAGGGGTCCTTCACATTATTCTAGAGGGCATGACTTTTGAAGTAAAAAAATTATTTTAAATAATTGAAATGACCTGAGATTTTATTATATATAGCATATAAATACGAAGTATTAATTTAATTTTGTAGGAACTGCATTTTAGTAACTTACATTATTATTTCTTTGCTCGCGTATAAATTTGCAATATTTCAGTATGAACTGAATGCATTTTGTTGTGGTATTTGTAATTGTAATGTTTATATTAGTGACTACATGCCAATACATAGATAAATATGTCGTACCTTAAAAATTGTCACTGCACTGAAAAAGGAAAAAACAGGGGGAGAATGGAGCTCCAATTTATGTTGCCTCAGGCCTCACATTCTCATAAAATAGCCCTGACTGTATTTAAGACTCGGCACCACGCGCCATTTAAGATTATATATGATTCGCTATTTTAATTCTAAAGAAACGCGGATATTGCTATCATTGCGTAAATTCCTATATTAAGGGTGTTCAAGTGCGATAAAGTCATATTTTTATCTTAATATATAAAATGAAGTGTCCTGACTGACACACTCACTCACTCACTCACTCACTCTTTCACTCACTCACTCACTTAATAACGCACAGCCCAAACCGCTGGACCTAGAACCATGAAATTTTGAGGGAAGCTTCCCCTTGCCCCGTAGGCACCCACTAAGAAATTATTTTTCAAAATTCGTTAACTAAGGGGTTGAAAAGGGGCTAAATGTGTTTTTAAAGAATCCTTGATATCTCAATAAACGGGAATGCTATCATAAATTTTTTAACTTCACAATACTGCACAAAGAAATGCATATTTGCAAAATTTTCGATTTTGCGAAATTCGAAAATTTAGGCTGTGAAAAGCTGTAAAATGTGTTTTTCATTAATCCGTGATTTCTCCTAAACCATTTCAGATAGTGATGTGATTTTTTTAAAATGATTCTTAAGAAAATATCTAAAATTTATTTTAACAGTTTTTCGAAATTCGTCCTTGAAAGCTCTTTAAAAAATAATACGTGTTTTTTAATTAATCCCACTTATCTCCTAAACCAGTGGAAATATTGAAATGGTTTTTGCTTAAAAATAAATCTAAAAAAAAAAAGTAATGTCAGGATATTTTGAAATTCGTCCTTGAAAGCTGTTAAAAAATATGACGTGTTTTCAAATAATAATCTGTTCCGCTTATACCCGTTGAGATATCGAGGGTTCCTCAGTCTGTACGTGTGTCTGAAGATGGGAACAGATACCAGTTCCCGAAACATAAGCATCTGTTGTCTTGAGAAGCCTACTATTTTCCGTCTGTTTTTATCTGAGTTGTGTCTTGTCTGTCTTCACATCCGTTCGTCTCTCTCGTTATTTGTGTTGTCATCTTTCAACCATGTGGTGTTTTATTCGCACGCCCCATTTTTGTTTGCTTTTTATTATTGTTTCGCCTGTCTTTTGTTGTTTTTTTTTTGTGTGGCGTCCTCATCCAGTCGACTATATTTCACTTAGGAATTAATTTTGTGATGTTTATATCTATTCTCGCCCTTGTGTCGTCTCTGGAATATGACTAAATTATTTTCAGGAACCATATGTATGTTTTATGTCTGTTGATTACAGCTTTCTGGCTTTTCTTAATTTGATTTTTTTTTATTGTAGGATTTTCTGCTACATGGCAACATTCGCCCTAAATTGCGTATGCCCAAAAAACTTTTATGTTCAAGAAAATCGTAGTTCATAATTTTTTAAAACGTATAGACACGTACAGTACGCATTTTTATTTAACACTGAATTTAACACTCAGTATCTCACAGAAGCAAGCTATTAGTGAGAAGACAGCACATGAATTCATATATTTGCGGTTGGAGGCTAGCATAAGGCGTGATGCCCGTGCTGTGTCACCCTTAGTGCTTCCGCACAACTAGACCTTGAACGTGCAAATACGCCCACCCAAGTGGTCGTATAAACTGTTTGCTCACTATCTGTGTCCCAATGAGTAGTCACTTTCAACCCAGACCTGGACACACTTTGATTACTGACGAGATTTTTGTTTGCTCAAAGTTCTCAAAGCCTTATGACCTTTCGTGTTACGCTCAGTACCAGTTGTAGTGAAACGTAAGTGAGTTTGGAGTCTATGTTGTCCTTAAATGAATCCTCGAGGTACTCTAGAAGAAAATAATATGGAGAGTCTGATGCCATACTGAACCAAGTCATTTTTTCTTAAATGATTGGAAAAATAAGTTTAACATTCAGACATGAAACATGAAATTCAGTACTGATGTACATAAAGTAGTTATTATTACATACTTTATCGTGTTTAGTAGTCATATTTATGTCTAATTTGGGATAAAAGAAAACAACTTTCCGCTTTAGGAAGAAAACATGGACTTTGTTCACTATCGCTCCTGACCCTCCAATTTCACATAATGCACTGCTGTGTAAGCGCGTTTATAAATTACATGTACCGGTGGTAAAATTCTCTTAAATTTAAAGTGAGCGAGGTGTCACAACCGTAACACGTTGCACTCGCATTCGGGAGGACCCGAGTTCGATCCCCAGCCCCGGTCATCCTGATTTCGGTTTCCTATGGTTTCCCGAAATCGCTCCAAGTGAATGCTGGGAGGGTTACTTAACAAAGTCCATGGCCGACTCCTCTTCCAGCTCCTGTCATTGTACATAGCTGTGTGTTACCGTCTATAATGACCTCGCTGTCGACGAGATGTAAAGTCAACTTACCTTACGTTTCTCATTTATTGTTCCCTCAAACCTTTCTATACAACAGTCAAATGTAATACTAAAATGTCCTAAGGTGTATGGTAAAAAACGCCTAAAATTTGCACATACAAGATGTTTTAGAAATACACATACATACTCTGCGAACGTATTTCTCACAAAAAAATAAGACGAAATCAGATGTTTTACTTACCACCTAAAATGCACCCCAAGGGCATTACGCCTAATTTGTAGTATAATCATTTTATTGCACAATTTGCAAAACATAGGCCTATGTACTTAATTACTGCAAGACTCTGGTAAACATTTAAATGGACAGAGTTCTACGGGCTGTGTGATGTTGAACATTAACGAACGAAATGTTTGTGAACAAACTGCGTGTTGCCTACAAACCAGATCACGGTATTTCGTGGTTGTGTAGCTTCAGTATTTATTCTGAGTCAATTATTGAGGTTATGACTACGGTGGTACTGGCCTTTTATGCTTGTTTTGGTGTACTTCTTAGTAATATACACTCATAAGCTAAGGATTACAACCACTAGTTGTCCACAAGTACATTTTTATTAGTGTTGAAACGTCACACATCACGCAGAACTGTGTCGATTTAATTATTTACCGAAGTCTTACAGTTATTTTTCACATACGTTTTGCAAAATGTTCAGTTAACAGGTAATATTTTAAACTGACAAAACACCCTAAGGCATCACCTTAGGTGGTAAATGGTATATATGTTTTATCTGCTAGTGAAGAATACATCTGCGTAGTATGTCGTTCGATTTAAGAAATACCCTGTTTACAGCCTTGAGTAAGGTTAATTCTCCGTACTGTGAACGTGTAAGAAACTCTAATCACGCTAAGTGAAAAGTTTTTATAGTGTAAACTAGCAAAGCACACAGTTTGGGTGACATGGAATATAACATCGCTCACGACTTCACGACTTTGGCCGAAGTGATCACATTTCAGCAGTTGGTTTGTAGTTGCCAGAGACAAAGTAACCTCACGATATTGGTGAAGTTTATAGGGCGTAGAACCAGCATAGGTAGCTCGAGCTGGGAAAAAAAATATATATGTATATATGAATCAGGAATTTGCAAAAGGGACCAAGTCCAAGTGAGTAGTTTGCTGGTAATACAACAAAAGATTTATTATAATGGATCTGGGAACGAAACAGGTTATCAATAATCGATAATGTGAAAGTATAGTGTATATGGAATAATATCAAACATAATTCACATAGATACGCTTTTGTCTTTTATTTTTTAGAAATTAATAACGTTAGTGGGCTTGGTACCGTTTGCTAATAAAGTAACTTTCATTATAACAATGGCACGTAAAACATGACATCTTGAACAGTAATTACTGCAGTGCTGGTATATTCTATTGAAAACTTAATAATATAATATATGAAAACATAATTTGCAAACACATCACCACCTGGTACCGTATATCCATAAAGCAATGTTTTGAAAAACCTAATGTCCTTGACATAATTTATTGTAAACTTGGTATATGCTAGTGAAAACATTACTGAAGAACATGGAAACAGATTGTTCAACAACAGTAATGCAAGTTGTAAACAAAATAATGCACTATTGGCACATTTATAGACATGTGTATTTGTCCGCGGCAGGCCAATGCAGTATATTGTAGTAGAATGTGACCATTTAATCATGAACTGCAACATCGCGCAAAAATTTTACAGTTGCACACCAACCAATAAACCAAACACAACACAGTGGTACCAATATCTATAAAAATGCCGTAATTTACGGCCGTCTATGCCAACGATGAAGTCGATAGATTATGAGCCTTCTGCGCATGTGTGAAACTTTGGCGTGTTGACTGCATTACAACTGTCTAAAAACATGGAAGTACATATATGAATTTGTTTGTTTGAATAGTTTGTCTACAGACACACGTCATGTACATTAACAATTTTAAATATGATAGCAATATTCATTATTTTAAAAGTAACAGTACTATTTAAAATAGAGAATCACAATGTCATTGCAATGTCCGTATCATTTGTTATTAACAAAAGGCACAATGTCCAGAACTTGGTACATTTAACAAAATGGCCCAAGTCCAGGACTTGGTACCTTTTGCAGGATCCACATATATTTACTAGACAGTTTAACGTATTTCTGGTATAGGACTTGTTTCTTTTGTTGCTGACAGCCAAGAGAATCCCTTGGAGAGCCGGAATCTCGTATAACCTGAATTTTCTCAAAAAGTGGACTTGGTTCCTTTTGTTGCAAATTCCCGATTCATATGCATATACATATATGTATGTGTGTATATATATATATATATATATATATATATATATATATATATATATATATACTATATATACACATACACAACTTATAGGTATAGTGGTCTAAAATTTTTCGCGTTTTCTTTTAGGTACAATTTATAATTCAGAGAAGTTCGTGTCACTTCAGCAACTATTTCTAGACTTGTTTCACACTTCGTAGATGGCAAAAAGCCATAATAAAGAAGCGACTAAACGCAGGCCGATGCATGTATTAGCGAGAAGCCAATGAGCAGCTGTTGGCTGCTTCAGTAAACATAACATTCTTGAAGACTAGTCTACAAGTCGGTGAAGCCGCGACTTTTGTCGGTCTCTAGTAATAGACCTGTAAACAAGGACAATATATACAGGATAACCACGAGGAGAATTGTCTTTATGATGCAGACTGTTCGTAACGAAGAGGAAACATGGAAGGGAGACAGCATGGGCAGTCACTGTGTAACATATTGCCATTATTTCAGTAGGAATAGAGCAGTGGTCGGTTGAACATTGCATGTTTGCGTACGACGCATATGTGCAAAAAACAAAAAACAGCAATCCCAGACAGTAAATTTTGCCAACTTTCTGAAAATAAATATTTTCTCGAGTACTGTATACATGAAGAACAATTTCTAACACCGAAATCTCGTACATTTAATTGCGGTGCAAGAGATCATGTTTAACAAATGTATCATTCCGGGTAAATGTTTGCTAATAAAGTTCACAAATATAACCATCAAGGATCGTTGTTTTGTAGTTTTTCTATATTGACTTTCAAAAACGTGTAGATTTCAATGGTATAACTCAGCACTTATTTATCTACCACTCCGTCGAAATTTTTTGAATAGATTAAATGAGTGAAGAGCTTTTGGTCGGCACTCAACATCTACGTCTTCAGCACTGATGAGGGGTCACATGTGAGAATACAGCGATGTCGGAATGACGGGTTGGGGGAGGTAGGAGATCCCCGAGAAAACCCGGCAACCAGTGGCAACGTCTGGCACGATATCCCACATACAAAAATCTGGGGACCGACCCCGCCGGGAATCGAACCTGGTGGGAGGCGAGTGTTCTAATCACTGCGCCAACAGTGATCCCCTTTTTGAAACGAACTGTTGAAAAATGGCACTCATGGACATACTTTCGTTGGTTCCGTACAAATATTTAAATAAATAAGGAACAGATATTGCGAGATAAATTAATTACGTTACTTTTTACTATTACGTGTCGGCGATTATGAAAGTTAATTGTAAGACTTATTTTTTTTTTTAAAGGTAGTTAACAAATATGTCTGTGGTACGATTGCCGAAGGAAGGTTGCTGAAAAAGTTGTAGATATAGTTCCTCTTCATATAATGTAAAATGCCAAAAATAGTGAAAATAATTTAACTAAATATTGCATATAATATGTTTATTTTCAGGTAATAAAATAAACAATATATTTACACTTAACAAATGTTACAAAAAAAACACATCGTAGCTTTTAGATTTGACGTGCCGTAGTAGATTTATTTAACTATCCTTAAAACAATATAATCTGTATAAAAAAATATTTTTTCTTTATAAGAAACTATGTTCTCTAGAGGAAGTATTGTCACTCTATTCAAGGGACAAAGTGCTCTGTTGCAGGAACAGTACAGAAAAGTGTGTGTTGTCACTATTTTAACAGAAATGTCTACAGCAATACACAATTATCATTGTTTCTCGTCGCGATACTGCGCCATGCTCTTATACGTAAGCATCTGTGTAACATACGGTATTTCTAGAGTAACTGCAGCAACAACATATGTAGTGGCATGTGTCTATAACAACGGTTCGTTCACTCACTACATTACAAACAGCATTCAAGGAACCATTTGGAATTACCTGTCTCGGTAAATATGTAATTTTCCTGTTTAATATCGACATATTTTAGTCACTATTCTATCCATTCCAAGATTGCAGCTTGTGTCACTCCGCTTGTTCGCGCGCCTGAACGACATTGGCTGTGCAACAAACCGCCGCACCTCCTCCGCGTGTCTCGCGAGCTGTCGACTGGCGACAAGTGGAGAAACGGAATCGCGCCTCGCTGAGGAGGAAATGGAATCACGATGGACGTGGCGTCGTCGTTCAAGTCGTAGTTAATCCAGTCCATGCACATATAGTATTTCATGCGCACAGGGTGATATTATATTACAGAGGATTAAAAAACACAACTAAACGATAAAATTACCTATACCGAACTCACGGTCGTAGAAGAACAGGTCTGAACACTCACCTATCTACCAATGTATTTTGCTTGACCCCCTTGTTGTTTGACTGTAGTTCGTCAAGTTACCGAGAATGTTGTACTTTTTGGCGCTGTAAACCGGGCGGTCGGACTCAAACTCCGTACACTTTTTTCCATTGTTAAATTTATAAAGTAAATAAAGATTGCTGGAGCTTTTTCTTAAATTTGTGAGCGAAGAAAGTATTTCATAAATTGATAAAAAAATACGTTTTGATAAATTGTTTATCTCAGCGGAAAGGAAGTGGGCGGAGTTTAGTCCGACCGCCCAAACATCAGCGCCAATTAAACACAATATTCTCGGTAACTTGGTGAACTACAGCCAAACAACAAGGGGGTCAAATATCCAGGCGAGTGTCCAGACCTGTTCTTCTACGACCGTGCCCGAACTAAAAAACAGAAATTTATCGTAGGACCTATTTCCTGTCGCAACGACACTGTTAACTAACCAGCCAACCAATGGTCGAGAGTGTAACGTTATACTGTTCAATATTAATTATTTCATGTTTATGTTAATGGCACTAAGGATTAACGAGTTGCAATGTATATTATTTTAATGCCTAATACTAGTTTGCCAGTATTTAATTTAATTTTTAGTAATTTAACGTAATATAATTTGTTTGTTTTGATTGCAGTAACGTAATATTTTAATTGTTTTAAAGTGTGTAATTTTCAAGAGTTTTAGTATTTATTAAGAGTATGTTTTTATTTTGGAAGCCAGCCAGTTTTGTTTTCTCTATGTTGTTTGGTTACAGTAGCGATGTGCTATGCACGGTATTTTAAGTGTGTGTTGGCGAGGCGCTATTCGCCGAGGGTTTTACATTTTTTTAAAACAACAATGCAGAAGGATTTTTGAAAAGGGACGCCAAAGAGGGCGAGTCCATGATAGTTTGGTTGATGGATGCTAGCTAGGTGAGCGGACGAGAGTTTCGTCCCGCTCTAGGGCCATTATTTTGGAAATTCGAGTGAGTTCCAGCACGTCTGAGGGCACCTAAATGGTGAAGACGGTCCCGCAAGAAGGGAAGACGCCCCAGAGTTAAGTCTCCCGCGTCTAGGCAGTTAATTAGCCTACGACTTTTAGTGCAGATTTCAAGCGTGTGCAGAAACTCTATCATGCACGGGTCCGAGAACCCCTAGGGAAGACCGAGGATTCCAAGCCAGCTACAGGAGGGTGCTAGAGGCACACCTAATCCACCACATCCACCAGATTCCAGTGTTCCAGCTACTGAAGACACCTACTACAGCTAAGTCCGGCGAGATATTAGCCTTATATTAATAGTCGTCTCTGCTAGCCGAACCTTAAAACTCGAGACTAACAGAACACACTATTTTGCCCACACACACACTGAACATTTAAGAGTTAATTGCTCAGTAAAACATTTAATTTGAGGTGAAATATATATTTTGGTGAAATTTAATCAAGCCTACGCTTTTCTGTACTGAGCTTAATTTGGACATTTGAAACAAGCAGTTAATATTTTTAAAGTTCATATATTTACTTTCACTGGCTGAACCACATAAGATTTTGATAGGGATTTACTGGCAACATTTTAAATTGATAATTAATTTACTTTGAGAGAAAGCCTTAATAAATAGCATTTCAGTTTTCACCCCTACTTCGTCTGGCTTTTTATTTTGGTAATTTTTGTTTGCTAATTTTCCTGCCAAGGGTTTGTTTTATTTTAGCTGCAGCCGTGGAAGTAAAGCAGTTTCCTGTTGGTAAGTGTCAAGGTGTTAGTAAGTGCCAAGGTATCACTACACCACACACTCACCCACCCAGCTAAACAGTGGACTGCCAGGCTACATCACAATATCACCATACCAAATATATCATATATTTACACTACCACATCATCATAATAGCTCACCTGTGACAATGTTTATTTCTGCTGCAACCTTGGAATGGATACAGTATAGTAAACCAACTTACACGCACCGTAATGCTACAATTCGACATTTTGTTGCACGAAGGAAGTTGTTCTCGGTTCTTTTCAGCTCAGAATTGCAACAATATGTTATATTTAATTTCTTCATTATGATGAGAGATAAGCACGTGATGAATGAATAAACTATAATAAGTGTTTAAATTGTTATTTCATACGTGTAGCAAAATATCACAGGAAACACATGTGAAGTGACAGTTCACAATGAGCACAGCACGGGTGGAGGCCTATAATTTTATTATATTCCTTCCTCTTATTTCTCTCTCTCGTTGAGCCTGTTTGTAGAACTCATCTATCTTCTACTGGCCGACATCTGACAGGTTATGTAGGTTGAAAATCCCTCAGTTTTATCTGTGTGTATAAGCAGACTCTACACATTGTCCAGTAACGGCCGTATCATAAACGTACCACGCGAATCTTGGGCTAAATTGGAGACGAAAATGTCAGCATCAATTTTACGTGCCCGATGTGGCAACATAGCTTGAGCTACACACATATCTTACCACCACTGTTCTGGTCAACATATGGGCGCGGCACAAACACGATTCTACGTTTACTTAACGTAACATACATAAAATAATACTTGGACGTAGAGTGCAAGAGAAAGTTTCTCCGTGCAGTGTTGCCACATTGTGCACGAATAATATCATCCTAAAACAATTTGCCACCAACATTGTCGTCTCCAATTCAGTCCAGGATTTGAGTGATGTGCTCATTATACGACCGTTTCTGGACATCCATTACATAAATAAATATGAACAAATTGTTCACATATCTTATAGAGTGAGAGATTGTGGTCAGCACTTAACATCGAGTTCTTTAGCACTGGTGAGGGGTGACATGAGGTGAGTATAGGGCAAAACCCGAAATGAAATGGCGGGGTAACGGAAGAACCCCAAGAAAACACGCCGACCAACGGCATCGTCCGGCACGATTCTCACATGCGAAAATCCGGGGAGCGATCCTGCCGGGAATCGAACCCGGATCGCCATTGTGGGAGGCGAATGGTCTGACCATTCGGCCACTGCGGCCTCATATCTTATAGAGACTGCCATTAAATTACGGTAGTTGTTCGGAACGTTTTATGTCTCGCCAGAATCATAACGTTTTAAACTATCTTTATACTTTCAGATGTGTGTAGACCACTAGGAAACATGCACAGACAAAACACTAAGAATGCATGTACTAAACAACAGCAGATAATATATTTCTTTGGGTAATTATGTTTTGTAAACTTGAAAACGTTGTTATAAGATTACATTAAGATTTTTAAAAGTAATTAATTAGTTTGAAATGGCGCTGCTTCTAACAAATGTTTTTGCGGCCAAGTTTTATGTCCCGTCGAAAACCACCTGAATACTTAACTCTGTGTGCAAATTGCAACATTATTTCAATATGACTTGCATAAATAGGTTTACCAGAATATTATTTCAACAATGAAGATAGTTTTAATAACCCCAATACTTGATGTGCTAATAAAATTTACGTTGCAGGAACAACGCGTGTTTTTGTGCATTTCTAGTCATCTTTAAAGACGCGGCGTATATATTACTTTAAAGGATATTTCTCAAATTCTGATCATTTTCTTAAGCAGTAATAATGAGCCATTTTCCTCCTCTTATTCATTTACGAGTAACCCCCTGTCTCTACTCCAGACTAAAATTTTTAATCTCGTGTTTGGATAACAAAGACTACTATTTTCTGTAGGAATACCGTATATGTTTCAAAAATAATTTTGTGTGATATGAAACTAAGATTGTTCATTATTGTACCTTGTTACTATGCCCGTCTGTAAACGAAGTTGTATTATGTCACATACTGAATTTACTTATAACCACTTGTATACGTAGTCTTCCAAAAATAAAAGCACCTGGGCTATATAAACTTTTTGAAATATTGAGAAAGTCATTTCCTTCGACGAACTGTTATGATTTCCCAACCCGATAGCGCCTCGGTAACAGAAGAATGCGGCCAGGGGAGTTTTGAAAACACAAAACTGTAAACGACCGGCGGAGGAACGTATCACCGAGCTGCTTGAAATTCTGTTACGTCGGGGAAATAATCTGGACTGTTTTGGCATGGGGAAACCGCAATTGCAGCAGGGAAGGCTCCACCCTTAACGTCATAAGGGGCCAATCAAATGGCTGGAAAAATGTGACAGGAGGTGGGGGCGCGAAGAGTGGAGGAAGGCTACCGACGAGAGGCACGAGGATTCTCTCTGGAGCAACGACGGGACCAAGAGGTTCAGGTTCGAGACCAGCGGGGACACATCAGCGACGTGGACTTCTCCTACTACGACCACGGCGTCCGGCACACTGGAGAGCATTAAGAGGGCGTGGTACATAATTCAACGCTAACAGCATTAACCTGTAACTGTAGGTTTCATGAAGCCTATTTACAAAAAAATTAAACAATAGCAATCCTAGAAAATAGTTTTAGCCGACGATGTAAACATAATAGTTTCCAGTGTTACGAACTTCTGAGGCACAATCCCTGACGCCGGAACCTCGTGCATTTAACTGCGGCGCAAGAGATCACGCGTAAATAATTAGTAATTCTGGATACATATTTACTCATAAAGTTGGCAAATACCATTACCTAGGATCGTCATTGAGTATTTTATCCATATTGGCTTCGAAAAAAGCGTAGAAATCAATTTATGATTTCAGCGTTTATTTATCTACCACGAACTCTTAAGTTGCTTGTTAGGGAAGGAGAGCAATCCTGACCCTTAGCTCCTGTCTCGCTCTATCTGACTATCCTTGCTTCCAATATTCTATTATATATCTATAGAGGTACATAAATTTCGCAGATACATTCCAGGTCAGGTTGAACGCCAATTATGTATACTTCATTGTCATGTCTGTGACTTGCTGGTGGCTGTTACGAAACGCGTTTGACTACTGCAAGCCAGTAGTAAATAAAGAAATAATGCCTAGAGCTATCGCGTGCTACTCGCTTGTAAGGTTGTAAGCCAATATATAATCGATTGTGGTCATTGGGTTTATAGGACTGACAAGTCTAGGCTGCTGCCAGATGAATCCGCGAAATTGACGTACGTCTATATAGCTATGTAGGCCTATTAGTCTCCTTAGTAGTTGTTACCTACTCGTTCTATTCTCTTACCCTTGCCTTCTTGTCTAATTATATTATCATTGGTTCTCGAGCCATAAACGAGAGGCCATAAACTTTTGAACTAGATCAGAACGAATTTTAAGATTAGTTTTATTTCTGACAATTTACACACTTAGATAAAATATCGTTTTGTAATGGAGCTGTACGGTGACGAAAATATTAATGAGGACGCTGACTCCGTTATCGTATTCTGAATCTGTTTTAAGCGCAGGAGGGCTAGTATAGAATTTTACAAACTTAATGTTCCAACGTAATTCATTAATAGTATCTCAATGTTTATCAATTTGTCGGAATCCCTCATTACTAATTAAATTCCGCTTACGTACGTTCTTCTCCCGCAGATACAGACAAAAAATATGTTGTGATAGCTACAAGATAGTTAGTTAGTTTTTAACCTACCAAATAATTTCTACGATCAACATAGAATAATTTTGATGTCAGCACTAGTGTAGTCGCCAATAATAACTTCATGTTTACCACAACATAATTATCAAGGGACCGTTAACTAAACAATGTGTCTTCCAGTGCTGGTTCGTACAAGTCTATTTCATACAAGTAATGGCATGATTGCGGAGTTGGCACAATAAGGATCTTACATAAGAGCCGGAAGTCGAGCTCGTAGGGATATGTGAGTCATCTTGGATTGAGGTTACCGTAACCATGACCTTAACTGTGACCTTAACTTTGGCCAACACTGAAGTTGGAAATTTGACATAATTGCGAAAGGAAAAGTATTCGAATTATTATTAATATTCCGCATATTCAGACAAAAGGTTCTACTATTCCTTAGAAATGTCTTTATTTCCCCGGAAAGCCAAATACCCTATTTTTTATTATTTTGACCCACTCTACTCGGCAACCTTCATATTATTATTCGACGTCAAAAAGCTGCTGCGGGGAAACTCTTTCGTTAAAACAGACCACTGAAAATTTTATTCTGTCGCTGATTAAGAGCGGAGTAGCCTACTTAGCAACACAGGACGAACATTTACAACTCTTTAAAAAATAATAACAATGAACTATTTTATATAGGCTATATCCATCATTATTTGTAGCCTATCATCGCCGTTTACTTCAATACCCAGAACAAATCAAACACACCATACAAAATTTTGTACGCTCAGCGTTTAGTCATTAGTGTATCTAATTTTGCTTCTTGAGTTTATAATTTGGAAAGTATATTATGTGTGTTGGAGTGTGTGTGTTTGTCTATATTTAATAAAGCTTATGAGTGGTGGAAGGATGTTCAGTGAGGTGAAAGACTAAACTACGCTGTATTTTGAAAGCGATTACCTAGCTGTGAAGAGAATATTTATCTCTAGCTTCACTTTCTTCCACTATTTCTCTAATTTCTCTCTCTTTCTCTCTCTCTCTTTCTCTCTCTCTTTCTCTCTTTCTCTCCCTCTTTCTCTCTCTCTTTCTCTCTCTTTCTCTCTCTTTCTCTCCCTCTTTCTCTCTCTCTTTCTCTCTCTTTCTCTCTCTTTCCCTCTCTTTCTTTCTCTCTTTCTCTCGTTTTCAAATAAAACTTTGCATACAACCCGCACTATGAAGGAAACCCTGGCTCTTCCCTATCAGTTACTACTTCCGCACAAAACTGCCTTGAAGTCTTCCTCCTCCGTTTTCCTTATTTCTCGCAGTTACCTTCACCTCCCGTCAACGGATGCCGTCTCCTCTAATGCTTCAAGTGTATTTGTAGTAACCTGGCCCAAACGAGCCCAGTCGTTAGTCTCATAACGCTCTCCAGTTCTTGTAAATATATTGGCTTATATAACGTATTCACTTCAAAGCATTTCAGTGATCTAGTATAATAATTCGTATACATTTCACGATGTCCAATCCTGTTACGAAGTCCAGGCCTTGATGCTGCAAATATACTAGTGATACACATAGGTACGTTTCATATGTTACTACAGAAAATTAGTATCAGTTAGGCTTGTTAAAGTATTTGTTCAACTAATTCCATGTAAGATCAACTCGTCAAGTGCACCACATGGTATCTATTATATTTTGATGATGATTGTCAATATTTACCTACACTGTTAAAAATACTTCTTAAATAATATTGGAAGTTTTTGACCCTTACATACTATGGGACACTTACCATGATGCAGCTTGTAAATATAGCAAATGATCTGCATTATTACTATACGAGCCTGGTAACTCCAGAATACATTTGACTGTTTACTAAGATTGTATACGAACACTACCACATATGTGTGAGAAATCATTTTACCATATCTACACTGACCAGAAGTTATTATTGTAGTTACCCTTCTGTTAAAATTTGAAATACGAGACCAGATTGATTCTCGGTACAATCGGGATTGTTCCCTTACAACAATTGATTATGCATAAGTATGTATTCTGTAGAAGGAGCAAAGAGTATATTTATTTTACAGAACATTTTGTTGCATTTACAGAACATATTATTACATTTACAGAATATTTTGTTACTTTGACATTTTACAGAAATATTGTTACATTTACAGAACATATTGTTACTACTACAGAACGTATTGTTTGATCAATATAGATAGTACCGAAAAAGAAACTGGACAGTTGTCCCTATATAAACGCAAGTATTGTAACTCCAACTATACATCACTTCAGTGTACTTTCTGAACACTCCTATACATTGGTTTTTGCTGAGTTTACAAATAGTTGTTTACAGTATACCATACACTTTCACTACTCCAAGACTCTACCCCCTAATGCCTGTTAGCATGTACGGCGTCGCCTACCCGGCGATGTTTTAGTTCGCTGAAGGCTCAGCAGCGAAGAAACGTTAAGGGCAACACTGGCGTTAGCGCTGTGCGCCATAATATGGTTCCTAAACGTTTGCAAGGCGGTAAATAAACACGCAGTGTTTCAGTTTTACCGCTAGAACTGTGGGACTATAACCGAAGAATTTATAATTTCATTAGTAAAAATAGGTGTAGTGAAAAACATTGTATAACCTTCTATTTGTTTCGTATCAATCTCAGCTGTTTATTTTGCGATATAGATGTGCAAAAGGGGTGTTTTAGCCAAGTTCAAGCGTTCAGAGAAAGTATTTCCAATGCTCGTGATCTTAGGAAAGTACTTGTAAGTTCTTCTCGCATATGTTTTCTTTTACTAGATAAGTAAATTTTGTACACTTATAACAGATTAAAAAATTAATATGTATTTCTGATGCACTGCACTGCAGTTCAACAGACATACAGGCAGGCCTAGTCACTGATTCTAAGTAAAAGAATTTTTAGTAAGTTTCAAATAGATTTCAGCGATTTCAATCAGTTATAAGTTTTTGCTACTTGTAGTATATTAAATATGTTGGACGGCAAAATGTCAGGTGCTAAGTTACATTTAGGTCGTTGGCTATGTTTAGAGCCCACGATTTTTGGTGAAAAGAATTCTGCAACAATTTGTTTCAATACCTTGTGTGCACATCTGCAGTTCTGCTTCAAGGTCAGTGATTGGCTGTTTTTAACTCTCAACGTCTTAGTGTTCCACCCGCAAATCACAGACGTGTGGTGTCGCAGTAACCTTGTTCTTGTTGGCACAGACAAATGAGTCACGCCTACATTCTGCCAATAACCACGAATCAGAGCTTCAGATGTGTACGTAAGGCATTGAAACAAACTGTTGCAGAATTCTTTTCACAAATAATCGTGGGCTCTAGCTATGTTTTTATTTTCCAGCACAGTTCATCAAATATCCAGGCAGTGGGTCTACCTGTGTGAATCTGCTCTGTCGAGCGAGTGAGGCTGTTTGTCTGTTGTCTCAACGTAAACATGCCGCTCAAAAAGTAACGTGCTTGACTCAAAGTGGTGAGGTCCTAGCTTCGACACCGGCTGCCCCAGTATTAACGCTGGTTTCCTCCAAGTAGTCTTCAAGCCACTACACACAACTATCATTCACCAATCATGTTCACTTATTGCTCATCCTGGTCCATAAAAATTAAGTACAATATTTTTTTTCTAGGCATTTTCAGATGACGTCCGAAAAATTCATCAGAAAATGCAGGATGCTTCGATACTCAGGACTACGAAATCTTATTCATTCGTCGATGTAATTTTATTTACCAGGCATTGTATGTATCTCCGAACAACGTCAACCCTTGGAATGAATTGGGCAAGTTCAGTATTTAAGAGGTATGGAAAGATAAAATGTCGAGCGAACTACTGGAATACCCTATCGTCGATAAAATCTAAACTACTCATCATAATTCGATGTGACTTTTTGCCGAGTAGATATTCTATTAGCGGATGTTTATTTATATATCACTGGACGGTGGTACGCTTTGCTTTCGAGTAACAAATTAAAAACGATATTCAGAAAAATAAAGGATTGAAAACACAAAATCCATAAAAACAAAAGACAGTAATTTTTATAATTTTTTTACTATAATATCTAGGGCTATATAAAAACGGAAATTAAAAAAAAAAAATTTGCGTTTTGAATTTAAAATAATTTTGATATTCGTAAACCACTCGCGCAGAGGTTTTCAGAGAGTAAAATAATTTTAAAATCAAAAGGTGACGATTTTTAAATTCAATTATTGGAGAGTCCTGGATATTATAGAACTAAAAATTATTATAGTTAAAGTTTTCCATTTTTATGGATTTTGTGGTTTCAATCCCTTATTTTTCTACATATCGTTTTCAATTTTTTTTTTTGCTCGAAAGAAAAACATACTACTGCCCAATGTTATATAATTAAACATCCGATAATAGAATATTTACTCGGCAAGAAAAATCCTATCGAATTATGATGAGTTGTATAGATTTTATAGACGGCTGAGAATTCCAGCCGTTCGCTCGACGTCGTACCTTTCCATACCACCTTAAAAACCATACCAGGATTCACCTAGTGTGATTTCGAATAACCACGAGAGACCGACTATAAGATGATCTCAGAAGAACCGAACCCGAGTTCTATCACATGTGGTGCTTAACCGTGTCGACAATTAGTTCATGATTAAACTCTGAACTATTTCACTGATAACGTGTTTCAGATCATATACAACTAAATGGTGCCTGTAATAATTCAGAACACTATTCCTTAATGTTTAAACTGAACTGGGTGGGTAACCAAATACGCCGTAAACACATACAGGATAGCTTGTGTGATTTTACGAGAACGCCCCATTGTGCTACCACGTCAAATCAACAGGAAACGGCGCATCAACGAATTGTTGCAACAAGATGGCGGATAGTGGAAATATGTGCATTGATGGGAAAAAAAGGGAAAAGTTTAAGTATGCCTACCAGCATATAAAAATATTCATTACCTTAAAACATCAATTCATTAAACTAATCGTGTTTGTATTTTCTCGCGAACATTAACAAACAGCTCAGTTAGATTCGTAATTGCGAACGCAATGAAAAATATTATCTGCTATTAGAATATTTCAATTTTGGAATAAATTTAATTAAACCCGTTTAAAAAAAATCTGCCGAATGATGTTTACGTTATGATACTCAGCGTGCCGTGTAGTTGCGACTTATGAGATTGAGAGGAACACAAATTCAGGGCTGGTTAGGGAAATAAACTACGCACATAACTTGCTATATAAGAATAGACTGTAATACACTTACATTAACATTAGTCAGGCAAGGTATTATAAACAATGACACCCCAGCTGTAAATCACGTGTTTTACATGTACTTAATAATCAAAAGTAATTAATTAGGAACAATATAAAATTTTCCTGTCAATTAAACTGGGTTTTAAGAGCAAAAATGTTCATAAAATAATTGTTCAGGGTTTGCGTATCAGTACTGCGTCCTATAAGGAGAGGAGGGCCAAGGTGGTCGAGGGATCAGGCCTCTCGCCTCCCACCTAGGTGATACAGACCCGATCACCCGGTGGGTTCGGTCCCGAATTTTTCACATGTTTGAAACGTGGCGGACGCTGCCGTTTGTCGGCTGTTTTTTTTTTTTCAGGGTACTCCCATCTCCACACCTTCTCATTCCGTCACTTCTCTTCATTCATCTTACCTACAAGATGTTTATAAGAAATAGAATACAAAGCTTGTTGGCAGGTAGATGGACACCGTGTGATCATATTTTGTTAGTAAACCCTGTCTAGAATGCATTGTTTACCGGCTGGAATCACAGAAAGAGGAAGGAAGGTATACGTATGCAGGCAAACATCCAGTATACTTCACGACCAATAGTACAGACGTTAAAAGTAATGTATGTATTCATGTAGCCGCTAGAATATGTCGGACATTTTTACATAATCTGGACAATGCATTTGACGGTAACTATTTAGACTCTCTTAGTAATACCGTTTCTTTAACAAGTCAGTGTGTTTCTCTGCTTATTTCCGAGTTTGTTCACTGCCTATATTTATGATCCGTACAACATATGACTTCCACATTTCAGATACCCTGCACGTAAACGAAGCGTTTCTACACATTATTTTATAACAATCAATTACCACATGGTTCCCAACCGTCTACCACCGAACATTGTTATATAACTGGACAAACTTCTGCAGGTGGAAAAGAGGTTGAAAATTGTTTGCTGGTCGCCATAGCCCATATTTATTTCCATTGTTGGGATATCGTAAATTAATTTCTACGAAACGGCTTCTTTTAGCGTAGAAACTAAAGACAAAATTTTTGTTTTCAATGAGCCCTTTGCTACACATACACATGAAACAACCAACAAAGTGATAGTCTTTTTTTTTTACAGAAATTATACATTATGGCCCAAATCCCCTAATTTTCATGCACGTAAGATGAAATGGTAGCCATATTTGTGTGCTTTCTTAGTCGCCGTTTTATAGTGCAATACCCAATATTTCAGTTGTTCTCAACTACACATTCAAGGGTTGATAAACTCTTTCCGAAAATACTTAGCCAGTAAGTAGGGGCATACGAACTTCGCGTTGTAATCTGACAGTACTGTACGCTCTTCTGATTTCAGTTGTTGGCTGGAAGTTTGTGTGACTCGCCCGGAGGAGATTTTCAACCAATGAAATAAGGTCAACTGTAAAATGCCTACTATCCTGGGCCAATAACGTCACGGAATACGCTCGGATGAGTATAGGGCACTGAATTTTAGTCTGTTGCCAAATATTAACACGAAATTTGCGCGTCTCTCTGCTGACACTGTAAAATCTCGAAAATATTTTAAGACAATACAGTCTCCAATAAACGTTCTCCTTATAGCAATTTGTGACACGTGAACTGTTTTGGGGCTAACTACGCGTGTTCTGTGTTGAAGCCCTGTACAGTTCTAACTCTGCCTGTTGAAGAGAGAAACAGCATTCAATTGTACTATAACTAGAGAGGATGGTATATCGCGATAATGTTTTGTCCCAACATACACTTGAAAAAGCTGTAGTCATTACAACAGATATGATTAGATGATATATGTTTGACACAACGTAGCTGTCTGCAGACCAATAACAGGCATCAAATATTACAACAGCGGGATTATTATTGAATCAGTCAAATAGGGCAACAGCTTCACATAAAAGAGAAAGTCAGTCATCTTCTGGTAAACTAAACGTGCGTTGAAACCCGGGAACAGTCAAGTTTTCCAGCGATAAATCATCTTCTCTAACTATAACCAATATCGATACAAAAGCTTCAGTGATATTCTCAGTACGTTGGAGTCTACCAAGCTGTCGATTGCTCATTTTCCAGTGTCTCTGCCTGTAAGTGCTCTAAATATTTTTGCCTTTTTTTAATGAGGAATTACCTGCCAAAGGTTGTCAGACGGGTCCAATAGTGTTCTGTACATTTATTATATTTAGGAGGAAAACTAACTTACAGAAGTCTTCCTTTATTCCATCTTATGGAACGCCACAGTGTTCTGAAGGAAATGACTGATAGTTCGTAGTCTAATGCGACGCTGCCGAGCGTACTTGCTGCAAGTTTTCAATCGTCTCCTTCTCGCGCGTTCCCTTCCTTTACAAAGGTTGCACTTTCGCGTTTGAAAGAACACACTAGCCGTGACTTCCAAAGTTACTGGATGGATCGCCCTTCGCCGAAGTTCAACGATGCAGTTTTGTTTTCATGACGGGGAAGCTTGGACTAAAATAAAAAAAAAGCAGCACATCTTCGTCTTTCGGAAAACAACCCTTAATATTCTATTCTCTACGGAACAGTTCGGAAAGGTTCGACGAAGTTTGTAGACGTCGGCGGGAAGTTGTGCCGGAAGTCAAAGAGGAAGAAATCTGCAACAGTCAAGTGCGGTGAACGTGGGCCAACTTCTGCGGGAAGACTGGAGGACAGAGGGCGATCTCTCGCCAAGTTTCACGCTGAAAGGGGATATTTGCATGGATATTAAAAGCAGAAATTGGCCCGCCGTGGCATGAATATGAACTGGGGGAGGAGAAACAGCATACACCCGAGGATGAAGGCGATGCTTGCGGCTAGAGTCCTTTCCAATAACGCGAACATGATGAGGAATCGCTTCTCTCACGTCGTGCGTATTCCCCGACACTACTGCGCCGTAGTGACAAGTATGCTAAACATTCGCCAGACTTGTGCCGCCTCTCTTGCTGACACTTAGGCGGTGATACAATTGAAAACTTTAGCATCTGGCCTTATGGTAGCTTTCAATACATGGTTTCTCATGGCTCAAAACAAGTGGCAAAACGAGCTCTCCAATTTAGGGAGGGGTAGGTAATTTGGCGCCCCTCCTCCTTTCTCACATTTTTTTCAAGTAAAGAATTTTGAAATCGCTTTGCAAATTTTAACTTTATTTTACAAAATCTAGAGGCAAAGGTATAAATATATATATAACAATATTTGACGAGCAGGCCTATACATTACGCAGCCATTCCCTCAAAAATAAAATGAAACAACATTTGGGCGCCCATTAAATATTGTTTTCGGCGCCCTTTCCAATATTTAGTGGGTAAGCAATGTATACCCTGCCCCTCCCAGTTGTTACGCTACTGTTTAAAACAGATGGCCGTGTGCAAATAACCACCAGATTATGTACGTTATAATGAAAAATATTTATTTCTAGGTATCCTTTTATTTTACAGTACTGGAATTTCATCGAAAAAGTAACAGGCTTGTCTTAAGACTGTTCAGCAGCCTAAAATGCACAATTTCATAATTCTACCAAACACTGTCCAACCCTTAGACATTACGTTAATAGTAATTTACTACAAATCAATCATTTTTCGGTGGTTCCATAATTTTCGTACAAGCACATAAAGTAGCAAGTGGGCAATTTTCGCTATTTATCCAAAGTAAAAACTATTCAAACAAAATGAATGAAATAATGTAGACTGAAAATAATTGTATTGTGCTACAGAATTGCACCTTTATAAATTCACGTAAAAACTGTTTCTATTTTTTAAAAATCTTGGACGTACCAAAATTTTTGCACACGTTTGAGTCCATGTATTTAAAAAATAACAAAGATTTCATTTTGTAGATTAATATATTTACTTTCATTCTAAATTATTTCATTCGTATAGTTTGAATAGTTTTTACTTTGGGTAAGTAGCGAAAATAGTAAAATCGCTACTTTGAAATAAGCATGTTCGAAAACAATGGAACTCTGAGTTGGACTGTGCTTAGCACAAATATAAATTTAGGAATATCTCTGAAAACGTTTTAAATAGCGTTAGACAAATATTCGTAAATGAAGTGTAAGTTTCGTCAGTAGATAGGGTTGCTGAATTTCTGCAAAATATTATAGCAAACGGGAAAAATTTCAATAATTGATATTTTTTTGGAACATTTACATAATACTGTTTTTTTACAAAATGATTTGTAAACCATATTGTGTTACGAAAAAAAAAAAATTCTCAACTGTTTTTATACTCTCGTTACTTTAACTTAACGTTGTTTGCATTGTGTATTGACGAAATACTCTAACAGAAACCTGAAATCAATTATGTGTAAGCCTTTAAGCGGGAAACTTAAAATTATCTGCATGGTTGATCTTTCCCCCTCACCAATTTGACTGGTCTTAAAAGTCCTGCTGATAGAAGTGGAGCGAACCAAACTCCTACTCTTTGTTTCCCCACAACAGACTGCAGCGCCTCTTTAGACAGATTCGTAAACTACAAAGCTTCGCCTCATTTCAAGTCGTCCGTTGTCTTAGCTGTTTTATATTACAGTAGCCACAGTTGTTGGTTTTACTTTCGTTCTGTTTTTATTAAGTTGTGTTTCTTGCTATATCTGTAATTTCATTGCGGGATTTCATTATGTATATTTTATTTTCATTTTATACAAGCTGTTCTGTCGTACGTTGCAATACCCAATAAATTTTAGGTACCCCTTTTGCTCCCCTATCATGTGTCCCCTCTACTTCATTTCTGCCCAAATTTTTTTTGTCAGTAACCTTCGCGGCTACATGCACAATGCCTCAGCAACATTTTTTTTTTCACAACGGGATGATCGGTATGGTAATGGATAGAGAATGTGATTTATCGCGAAAATGTTTTCTGCCAGCGTATTCTGCAAATCTGTGTATCGTCCTGCGTCATGTATTGTTGGCCGACGAATATGTAGCACAGTCTAGTCGTTTACAGACGAATCACAGACGTCCAGAAGTAGTGCACCAGAGTCATCACTGGCCCAGTCAAATAGGGACTCGCCAGTAAGGAAATAAAAGCGTCAGAAATGAATACATTACATTGAAGCCTAGCAAACAGTCAACTTTTACCCGCGATAAATCACCTTCTCTAGTAATGGATACAAGACAAACAAACATAATTTTCATTTTACAAATATATGCTCTGACTACAGCAATCTAAACAAGCTCTTTTGTAAGCCACAAAGCGTTCCGTGGTGCGACTTCTGGTCCTTATTTCTTTTGAGGCCGAGGTAGACGCCTCCAGCCATGGCAACTCGGGTTCGGTTCCAGACTAGGTCGACCCGGATTTTCTACGTGAGGGAGTCATGCCGAAAGATGCCGTTGGTGGGCGGATTTTCAAGGGAATCTATTTATTCCCCCGCTCCTTTATTTCGGCGCTATGGGCCCGAGATTCTTCGCATTTAACGACAATTCATTTTTAAAACATAAACAGGAGCCGATATCGTAAAATCGTTTCGTAACTTTGTTATGACTGATTTAAACAGCATACTCTAATTTTGTCGAGTCAGAAGACTGCAAAATATTTGCTAATTAGTTTATTAACGAAATTTCCTTTTAATTGATAAATTAGGTATACTCATCATACAGTTTGTCTCAGAAAATTACATTTTATAGTAAAACCAATTTGCAAAAAAAAAAGTTACGAAGCAATTTTACGATATTGACTCTCGTATGGATATAAAAAAAAAAAAATAATTCTCTCGAAAGCCGAGAAACTCGGGCCTAAGCCCTTAACCTCAAATCATACCTTGTCAGCGCTAAAAACTTCGCTGCTAAGCGCTGACTGAAAAATCTTTCCCCACGCGTGCTTTCAGTTTTACACTATTTTAATGGAACAGCCAGTAGACGTTTAAAGTAGAACCCCAAGCATATCACGTATCCTCCAAGTATTTGATGGTCCTATACACCCAGGTGGATTGTGAGGGTTT
>PNEQ01012408.1:57779-114436 GCA_003012365.1 Medauroidea extradentata
TTTTTTTTTTTTTTTTTTTTTTTTTTTTTTTTTTTTTTTTTTTTTTTTTTTTTTTTTTTTTTTTTTTTTTTTTTTTTTTTTTTTTTTTTTTTTTTTTTTTTTTTTTTTTTTTTTTTTTTTTTTTTTTTTTTTTTTTTTTTTTTTTTTTTTTTTTTTTTTTTTTAGGTCATGCCACCCTTGTACAGTTTTTGAGTCAGTTTAACGTTTAAGCCTAAACGAGAGTAGATTGCAAAAATATGTTTGCCAGTTTTGTTTAGAATGTTTTTACCGTGCTAGCTTTTTTTTTAAGACAAGAAGTTGTACGGTTTCGACAATAAATCAACTAATAAAAATGTCGGCAATTACCTAATTAGCTTAAACCATAGTATTTACTTTCTCGAAAAAATATAGCCAACTTATGAAAACAATTTTATACAAAACATGGCCTTAAGGCGCCTATTTATACATTTTATTTTTTTCGTCATAATTTTACATGGCGAAATAAGACATGCGCCTTCTCTTACATTTTTTAACTATCATGAGGCTAGCGAAGTTAATTAAAATACATACAACTTAATATATTAAAATTATATTCCATCTAGAAAAAATTCAAAAATAAAAAAAAAGAATATGCATTATACAAAACCAGCTTTTAGTTACAAACATTAAAACAACACTGCTTTGAAATTACCGTAATTCTTAACCATAACTGTATAAACTTCTTTGGGTCTACTTATTAAAATAGATTACAGAAATGAAGGTTTAAAGAAGAGATAAAGACTAGAAAATATTGTTACCATATACAAACATTTTAACACAACGTTAATTAGCAATTATATTACTCTGTTATTACAGTCTGAAGTTTAGAAACTAGCACAAGAACTTCAGTTTTGTGACGGTTGTACCAAAAATTTTAATTTTCGTATCTGACTTTTAAACGCTTAGTATTAACGTTGTGTTTCTTAGTTCATCTGGCAACACTTTCTAAGATTTGATACGAGAATCGTTAGCAATATTGTGTTCGTATGTGAGGCACAAAACCTATGTGGCGCTAAGGGTCCCGCTGACCGGAATAGTAATGCAGAACCACATCTACGTGCAAGCCACTCAACTAAGAGTGCTTTTTTAGATAAATAAACGCTAATAACTAATTTTTTTAGATCTACGAGTTTTTGAAAGTCATTGTGGAAAAACTACAAAATAACAAACCCTAAGACAGTGATATTTTCCAACTTTATTAGCAAACATTTACCCGCAACGATGCATTTATTAAGTGTGATCTCTTACGCCGCAAATAAATGAAAAACACTTCGATGTCAGAAAGCGTTCTCCATAAATACGTTACTCGAGGAAACTTTTTGATCAGAAAGTTGGTATAACCTATTGACAAAACTCGCTTTATATATATATTCGCAAATTGGTTTCCAGGGCCTACAATTTTGAACTGATACCTTTAGCTCTGAATTATGTACCACCCTGTTCTCTCCTTCTGTTAACTACTGATAATTTTCATATGGAAATTTAAGAGATGATCATATCATTTCATTTGTGGGAACTATGAATAAAGTCGAACGCTTGCATTAATTTTATTCAAATCCTGTTCGTATTTTCTGTACAGCAATCTGAAAAATACGTGCATAGCCTTTTGAGAGGCCCTAAACCCGTGTTTCTAATAAGAGTTCCGAATTTTTAAACTTTAAGAGTCATTGGAGTGTTTTCTTTTCGTAGATACAAAAATACAATTCACGTTGAGAAGTTCCGTTTAAAAAAATGAATTATCGCATTCCGCTGCAACATATTCAAGCGCAAGTAGGGACTTCGACGGTTATACTGTTGTCTGTGATTATTCACAGCATCAAGCTTAGATGAAGCAGCAGAAGCTGTCTTCATTATCGATAAGATGTGCTCGCTTCTGTTCTCGCTGCACAACATTGCTTAACACGTCGGGCAGCGGGCAGCCAGGAAAGGGGCCAACTTGATATCAAGTAAACATATTTCATAACAACTTGCCTATGACGTCACAGCATACAAACTCAAACTGTCTAACTTGCTGACAATAATAAGGCCTCTAACTGAAGGACGCTCTACGTAATTATAGGTTGTTCATATCGATGCAGCACGCTTAGCCTATTGTCATAGGTAGGGCCCGGTAGTTTTCGCGAAAAGATTTTTGCCCCACTTTGTTTCAGTGTCTTACGTGCTCACCTGCAGTTCAACTTCATGGCTATTGACAGAGTGCTTTTGTGCAGAGACGTTATTCATTTGACTGTGCCAATCAGTACACGGATAACTGTCACATATCACGTATGCGATTTGCGGGTTTAACCTCCACACGCTGGGTGTTACGGCATCCAATCACTGACCACAGAGCAGAGATGCAGGTGCGCACGTAAGGCACTGAAACAAAGTGCTGCAAAATTCTTTTCGCGAAAATTACCGGGCTCTAGTCATAGGATACTTGAGGTTGTTATCCTTTAAACTGTTATCAAATGGGTACTTTCATTCTCAATCAAAAAACACTCGAAAACACCTACATATTTAAACACACACACATACACATAATTAGAGGTACGTAAATTTCGCATATACATTCCACGTCAGGTTGAACGCCAATTATGTATACTCCATTGTCATGTCTGTGACTTGCTGGCGGCTGTTATGAAACGCGTTTGACTACTGCAAGCCAGTAGTAAATAAGGAAATAATGTGTAGGACTATCGCTTGCTATTTGCTTGTACGGTTATCAGCCAATAGATAATCGAGTGTGGCCACTGTGTGTATAGGACTGACAAGTATAGGCTGCTGACAGATGAATTCGCGAAATTGAAGCACTTCTACATATACTAGTTAGACCTCTTTATACACTAATATGTTTCATGTGTGTGTGTGTTTATGTATATAGGTCACGGCCGTAGAAGAACAGGTCTGGACACTCGCCTGGATATTTGACCTCCTTGTTGTTTGGCTGTAGTTCACCAAGTTACCGAGAATATTGTGTTTTATTGGCGCTGATGTTACGGCGGTCGGACTAAATTCCGCCCACTTCCTTTCCGCTAAGATAAACAATTTATCAAAACGTATTTTTTATCAATTTATGAAACACTTTCTTCGCTCACAAATTTAAGAAAAGACTCCAGCAATCATTATTTTCTTTATAAATTTAACAATGGAAAAAAGTGGACGGAGTTTGAGTCCGACCGCCCGGAAAACAGCGCCAAAAAGTAAGGCGTTCTCGGTAACTTGTCGAACTACAGCCAAACAACAAGGGGGTCAAGCAAAATATATTGTTAGATAGGCGAGTGTCCAGACCTGTTCTTCTACGACCGTGATATAGGTGTATTTATACTTGCAAGGTTGTCCAGAAAAAAAAAAACGCATAAGCCCTCCACGCGAATCCTGGGCTATATTACAGGCGAAAATGTGAGTGGCAAAATGCTGTAAGACGAAATTGTACGTTCTCAATGTAGCAACACTGCGTGGAGTTAGTACCTTCTTGCGCTCCACTTCCAGGTATTATTTTATGTATGTTACGTCAAGTAAATGTGGTATCATTAGAGATGATGGTTAGAGATGATGGTATATCGCGAAAATGTTTTGTGCCAAGATAGCCTTGAAAACACTGACACAACGTAGCTGTCTGCAGACATCAAATATTACAGTATCGGGATTCTTATTGGCTCAGTCAAATAGGGCAACAGCTCCACGTACAAGCTAAAGCCAGTAATCTTCTGGTAAGCTGGACGTGTATTGAAATCCATCAAACAGTCAACTTTTCCCGCGATAAACCATCATCTCTAATGATGGTGTATCGCGAAAATGTTTTGTGCCAACATACCCTTGAAAACACTCAGTCAATTGCAACACATATGATCGGATGATAATACGTCTGACACAACGTAGCTGTCTGCAGACTAATAACAGGCAGAAAATACAATAGTGAGATTCTTATTGGCTGAGTCAAATATGGCAACAGCTCCAAGTATGAGCGAAAGCCAGTAATCTTCTGGTAAGCTGAGCGTACACTGAATCCGAGCAAACAGACAAGTTTTCCCGCGATAAACCATCATTAGAAATGGTAAAATTTCGCGAATTCAATGACTTGCATGTTAGAATCAAATATCATATGCATACTCAAGCCCTGTCTATTCGTTCATTGTCTGTTGTTCCACTGAGTAGCAGCTAGTGGACAAATGCTCGGGACTCGAGTATGCATAGGGTATTTGATTATAGCATGCAGATCATTGAATTCTCCATTTTTCACCATCTCTAACCATCATCTCTTACTATAATTTTTGAACTGTTCTAGGTTTTAACCTGCACCCATAATATACATGTCAGAATAGTAGTAGTAGTAAGATAATCCAGATATCCGTGGAGTGCAAGAGGGAACTAACTACAGTAATATGTTGCCACATTGTGCATGTAAAATTTCATCGTACTACATTTTACCACTAATATTTCCGTCTCCAATTAGGCCAAGGATTCGCGTGGTGTGGTCATGTGTTTGTTTCTGGACATTATGTATATGTATGTATATATATATATATATATATATATATATATATATATATATATATATATATATATATATACACACACGCATCAATATTTTCATACTTTTAATACAGGAAATATATATTCCAAAAAATTGCAATTTTTTGTTCCTTTGTTTGTTTTTATTTTTTTATGTTTGTCGTTGGAATTGTTTTCGTCTGTTGATTCGTTCTTTCACCTCTTACTGACGAAATTCCTAATGAGGAATTATCTGAGGTTTTTTTTTTGTTTGCAAACTGGCCATAACCTTTCTTGGTTGGTTTTCTATACGTTACGTGTGTGTTCGTTTGTGTGGATTTAATTTCTTGTTTTGTTGTTTATCACTCACTGCCTGAATTCTATGCAGAACTGCATGTGTTTCACTTTGTTTGCCAGTTGCCTACAAAATAATTTGTTTGTCTATTTTTCTATCTGTGTGTATCCTCTCATTTTCTGTGACACGCCATTTGCTGTAATGGCGTATATCCAAAATTCTTTGCTTTTTAATTTGCCCTCATTGCAAGAATCATTCAAAAATAACACAGATGTGTTTGCTTCATGCACATCTGCTACTTCTCATTGGCTACTGTCCACGTGTATTGTGACAAGGCGTCCTCTTGCACCAATTAGACAGTCTGTGCTAAGTTACAGAGAAAAGTCCGTGATTCATAGGGAGACCTCTACAACGTATCCATTGATGCCAACTTGGTCGTTTTATAACTTAATTAGTTTTATTTTTGTTTTTAGAATAAGAGTTTAGTTGGTGAAAAAAAAAATTAATTAGTAGAATTAAAGTATTGTGAGTGTTTTTAAATCTATTTTTTTCTTTTACTTTGCTGTATATAGGCCTATATGGACAAATAACAGTGATTATTTCTCAATCAATGATTTTTAGGTAGGTAATTAGAATGATTGAAATTATTTTTCGTTAATTTAAGAAATTTTTCACAATAAATACAGCAATATGTAACTAATAATTATTTAGAACGTAATTTTAAATGTTTTTGTTCATGTTACTTGTAAAAAAATTTGTTTTGTATACAACACTGCTAAAGAATCAATTTCCAGAAGTGAATTCTATATAAATGCATAGAAATGGTACGTACGTTAACGAGAGATTTTCGCGGGAAGTATTTATCACTAGAAAAGTTCTGGTCCCCGTAGAGGATTTTCAACATGCATGGTTAATAAATGTGGCTGAATTTCGCAGGAAAACTTTCGTGTTATCACGTACAAATAAACACGCCTAGAATAATAAGTAAACATCAGCTCTGAAAGTTAGTTTCTACTTAAATAAATGACTGCGCGGTATGAATAATGATTACTTCTCTTGTACTTTTGCTTGTGCTTATTCTCTCTGGATGACGTACTCGCCGAGCGACATCGGTGGAGCTCGGAGCTGTAGCGCACAGCAACGACCATACGAACGGAAAGATTAAAAAAATAAGTCACTTCCTGCAAGTGCGTGCCAACTTAAATTGTGCAGTCGTTACTAACTTTAATCAGTTGTTATAAAAGTTTATAAAGTATTAAAATAAAACAGACCTAAAGGCTGTTAAAAAATTGAATCTCATTATTATAAGAAAACATTCATCACATCTGCAGTAATAAACAAGAAGTTACCAGCATAACTAATGAGCCTACTTTCCCCAAAGTATGTGCAAATCAACCCTGAAAGTTAAAATTGTTTACGTATATTTAGGAATAGTAAATAATTATGAGTTAGACTATTCTTGTGATTTCTTCTAACACGGTGGACCGATAACAAAAAAATATTTTCATAATAAAGCTTGTATTTATTAAATTGTCGATCTATCTGCCTGTGCAGTTCTTGACACACGTGTATTAGAAATTATGTATTCATGTTGTAGAATCTTAAAAATTGGTTGGTATATAGTACGAAACATTAAATGACCCACCAACATTTAAAATCATATCTTACTCCTACTAAACATGTACAGAGTATAAACATTTTTATGAAAATGGTCCTCAGATACTTCATGTCGTCAAAAAAATTTCTTTTTAATGACTAACATTTTAAACCGAATACGGTATGAACAAAATACATACAACTTAAGACGGTGTATTTGGTACTACACGTTCATCTGCAGTTTGATGAAATTCAGTGTAAAGGGGTCTTTTAAATATCTCATGTGATAAACTTTTGCTTCAAATTCCGTTACTATTTATTTGTTAACACAGGGGGGGATGAAATACATACAAGTCGTGTCACTTTACTTCAAGCTATAAGTGTACCGAGTTTGTTGAAATTCTGAAAATGGTTATTTAAATATCTCGTGTAATCTAAGAAAAAGTTTCAGATCTCACAATTCAGGTAATGCGAAAATCACATCAACACATCACATAAAAGTCAAATTAATTTGCCAAGTACTTTACGAGAAAATAGTCAAACGGCCAACTTTAAGAAAATACAGGGTATGAGCAAAAACGTAAAAACCAAGTCACTTTGCTAAGTACTATATAATGTGTTCGAGTATTAACTAGTTCTGAAAAATGGTTCCTTAGATACCTCGTACGTTCAAAATAATTTCAAACAGCCTCCGTTATTTAATTCTAATACGAAAAGAGCATTACAGAATGTCAAGTCAACTGAATAGGTAATATACGTGTAACAATTTTGATGAAACTCGGAAAAAATATTTCCTTCGATAAGTCATATTATACTAAGTAAGTATGTGTGTATATAAACACACACATATTTATATATATGACCGACATTTTGAAAATATAAACAAAAGTCAATATCTACTTTGTATGTAGTTTGTACTAAGTTTAATGCAGTTCTGATAAATATTTTCTCAGATGTATCATATTATGCTAAAAATATAAAAATGGCAGGCATATTAAAATTATGTACACTGTATAAGCGAAATGCATAAAAGGTTCTTTAGGTATATGTGTACCGAGCTTGATGAAATTGTAATATACGGTTCATTAGATATCTATCTTGATCGAAAAATTTTGAAATAGTCGCTATTTTTTTAAAAAAAGTAAAAGGACAACCGAAATATATGAAAGTCAAGTCAGGTTACTAAGAACTATACGTGTACAAAGTTTGGTGAATTTCGGTCAACTGGCTCAAATGTTTTTAGTGGGACATACTGTACCGTCCCCTACTTAGGAGCTAGCACCTCAACTAATGGTGACGGTAACAAATGACAAAGGCCAAAGTAAAGTGGGTTGCGAATCCTTATACATTTGTGAGGGCACTAAGACATAAGTAAATCCTCACTGTAAACAAATCAAACTCATAACCTCAAAACCTCTGTACAGTGATACCAGTTAAAGATCAGCAATAGCTGCAAGCTAAATCACATTAATATTCCAATCATGAAAAAGTTAAACTGTAGATTAACTTCAAGAAAATCATCGCAATGTTCCGGGTTCAATCCCAACTCAAAATCAGACAAGCATGACAAAGCATCAACAGAACCTTAAACATTTTACAAAACTCAATAAATTACCAACCTAACAAGAAAAATTAGAAACGAAAAAAAAAAATACAAAGTTAAGTACACTGAACATTAATTTACCGTTTACGTTTTAAAGCGTGCAATATTAACAGGTTAATTTGTACTGTAACTATCATCAAAAGTAGCCCTAGACGAGATTGTTGAACGGGATGTAGAAAAGACAATACAAGATTTCACAAGAATTAGCCCCATCCTAATAGAAAACTAATCTGAACAAGAACAATGCTGACTGAGTCTCAAACCTCAGTAGCCGACCTCAATACAATTACAAATCCGCATAAATCCCTATAATTATAGGTGGTAAACTACTCTACCTCAAACTACTCATAAACCACGGGGACACACGCCCCAAAACACACACAAACAGCATAACCTACCAAGTCCCATACCTCGGTAATATGCGCATGATCCTAACATCCCTCCAAACATTCTCCTAAAGGCGGACACAACAAAGTGCATGAAAAATATTTAATCACATTACTAATATTGATTTGACCCAAACTTTAGAGAATGTAGTTATACGCAGTAATTTACTTGCTCTACAAAATTCTAACATTCAAAATTGCACGCCAATAGTTATAAATTAGTATGCCAACAAAATTAAACTATAGAATTTAATACCTGCCTCTCGCTCTCTATCTTACTGAAAAATTCTGAAATTACCAAAAGTGAAACTGTAAAATAACCGAACGCGAAAGTTACTTTAAATTACTGACCAAGAGAAAAAAACAACAGCAAAAAACACACAAACGAGAGACTAGAACGTGGGCCGTCATGCTAAAATACTTTCACTCAAGAAAATAACAAACTAAACAGGCGCCGAAAATTAATCAATTATAAATCTTGCAGCATAACAACTCAGAGGGACACACGCCCCAAAATACACATAGAGCATAACATACCGTGTCCCATACCTCGGTAGTACGCATACAATACCTATCACCCTAGCACAGTCTCATAAAGCGGGCACATAAGGTGCACGAAAAATATTTAATCACGATACTAATATCAGTCTGACCCAAGCTTTAAAGTATGTAGTTTTCTGCAATAATTCACTTTCTCTACAAAATTCCAATATAAAAAATTGCACGCCAGTATTTATAAATTAACATACAGAATTAAACTATAGACGTTTTAGTGTCTTCCTCTCTCTCTCTCTCTCTCTCTTTCTTTCTATCTTACTGAAAAATGTTGACGTTGCAAAGATTTCAACTGTATGAAACGCGAACGTGAAAGTTACTTGAAATTTACTGATCGAGAGAAAAAATATCAACTACGAAAACACACAAACGAGAGATACCAGGACGTGGGCCGTCATGCTACAGGACTTCAACTCAAGGAAAATAACAAACAACAAACTAAACAGGCGCCCAATATTAATCGATTACAAGTCCTGCAGCATAACGACCCACGCCACATTTACAATGACGGAAAACAAGACTGACACTTACATGACGCAGGAAGCCGACTGAACGCACGTACGAAAAAAGCACGGGTATAATTAGAAAAGTCGAGCAAGAATATAAAATAAAATATTGTCCGCCCAACATGGCGAACAACAGTAACAAGTTAAAATCACAATTAAATAATTATCAACATTTAACCTGAAATTACATAGTGAAAACTAAATATATTGTTAGTTTCAGACGCAGACAAGAACAATAATTATAACAAAACTAGGAACAATTTCTTGGTGTACGGCACCGGTCACTTGAGTGCGCTAGTGTAGCACGAAGTTAGTTGGACTGCCTGCACCTGTGTCTCTGCTTAGTTCACAAGAAGTTATGACGAGAGCACGCCTTGTTTACATACTGCGTCGTGAAATATTCCAAACTATTACAAGTGGATTGCTGGATTACAAGGTACGTAAGAGTTTCTATTGACGTGAAATGTTCCAAGCGTAGCTGCGGAGAATATACAGACGTATCAATTTATTAGTTGCTGATAACTGACATGTCCAAATTGTCTCGTACATCGTCAAACTTGCCGGCCAAACCGACAAGGTCAGTTCAAGTGGGATATATGTATATTACATAGTGCCCGGGTATTATTTTATGTGTATTACGTCTAGTAAACGTAGAATCATATTTGGACTGCCCGTGGTTTTAACCTGCACCTATAATATACAGGTCAGAAGAGTAGTAGTAAGATAAGATATCTGTGGAGTGCAAGAGGGGACTAACTACAGTGCTATGTTGCCATGTTGTGTGCGTAAAATGCCATCGAACAACATTTCACCCCTAACATGTTCGTCTCTAGTTTAGCCCGGGATTCGCGTGGCCTACTTGTTATGTGGTGTTTCTGTACCCTCTGTATGTATGTAAATACTAAACACATACATACATGTGTATAGGATTTTTAAATGTTTTTTGCGATGGGAGTTTGCAATTACAAACCGATTAATTCTAATACATGTGTATGTTGGTGTATATGTGCAATTGGACTGTTG
Source organism: Medauroidea extradentata (assembly GCA_003012365.1). Lineage (NCBI taxonomy): Eukaryota > Metazoa > Arthropoda > Insecta > Phasmatodea > Phasmatidae > Medauroidea > Medauroidea extradentata. The sequence continues at coordinate 68,235 of PNEQ01012408.1, forward strand.
GCATTGTGCGACGTAACATTCCATACTGACGTGTTCCAACTGTATTTCAGGAATAGCATATTTTTGGAACCAAGTTCAAATGACATTTTTTTTCTCTCTAGATGTGATTATTGTTCCCCCAAAATATTGACATGCAATTTTGTAACATCCTGTATTTGTAAATTCCTTGGCTACCGTACAAGAAATGAGGCAACCACTTATAATGTTGAATTATGCGTGGTAAAGGGAAAAGAAATCATTTGAAAGGTTAATTTCAAAATTATTCAGTTTATTGTGAATGGTCAATAATTTTTTGGCTTCGGTAGCCATAGTACAGGCACAAAGTGCACTCAAAGATATCAGGGTTGCAGTGATAGTGTAACTGTTAAAAACTTCATTTAGCTTGCTGCTTATCTACGCCTTATCTCTGTTGTAATGAGCTACTGCCCTTGGTAAGACCGGTTAATTATTTTTCCTATCGTCTGGCCTGCTGGCGCATTCAACACTGCGAGTACATAATGACCAATTCACTTTGACTTAGGGTGAGGTCTTATCACTCGTCCTGAATTTCCAATTTAAGATTTCTAACATTATTTTTGTTGAAGTTACTAAAAATTTATTATTTGATACTTTAAAATTATGCATATATTTTCGAATTTAGTAACAAATTTGTGTATGCGTAGCAGGCTGACTGCTCTGGAATTGTGGGTTTCTATTTACAAACAAAAATATTATTTGACTATTACGTCATAATTATTTGTCAGAACTTACGGATTTATCAGTTTATCGCAAAGTACAGTATTTTACCAGATAGTAACAAGTATATATTTAAAAATAAGTGTTTATAAATAACCAAAATAAGCGAAGCACAAGTTATTCTAACATGGCTCTAATTTTGCACATAACACTTTTTATCAGGAAATACTATTCAACGTATGTAAAATTTCTCTTACTTCGAAAACTCCTCATTGAAAAGAAACAAAGTGAAAAATTAAGTAATCTGAGACTGAAATAAATCCAGTCTTTAAATTCCAGTCAATTCATGTTGCTTAGTAAATTATAGTCAATGAAGTCAGATCTCCCGTTTTAAAATATTAACGACTATCGTAACCTGGTGCTACTTTGGCCCATTTTGAGGTAACTTTGTCCCACTCAAAATATTAGTTTTAGAGTAATTAAGTTAATATATAGAGAATCAAAGTTTGGTGCTTAAAAAAATACATTTAATCCAGTCAGATAAAATTTTAAATATTATTAATTCAACGACATAACAACTGAACTTTTGAAAGGGACAAAGTTAATAGGCTAGTGTTGCCCCAGTTTACGTTATGTGAAATGAATTTAACTTTTACAATATTTTAATAATTCCTACTTAAAAGTACATTTTTGTCAGTTTCTTTACTAGCACTTGTTTTATCACTTAACATCGGCTTTACATAAAACGTGTTACAAGATAATATGGCGTATGATGGCTTGGTAATTTGGCAGTATGCAGAATAGTGTTGCATATTGTACAACTGCTGAAACTCACTTGTGTGTGCACCATTCTATTAAAACTGTGTAGAGCGCTAGTAGAACTTTAAGGAGTTTGGGGTACTTGTCTAACTGCTTACTAATAACCAAGGCGTCGTCATGACAAGTATAGCTATCAACCCAGACTACTCTACCGAGAAGATAAACGGCAGAGAATTGTTAGATTCTTTATTTAAACTTCAGCAAAGAACGTGCCCTATGATATTAAAATTGTTTAGGATGCTAACAGAACTTTAGAGGTTAGGGCAGGAAGGGGGACGAAACATCTATAACAGCTTACTTAAGAGTGCGTGGTAGATAAATAAACGCTGAAAGAATCAATGGATTTCTACGCTTGTTTCGAAGCCAATATGGATAAAATACTCAATGACAATCCTAGATAATGGTATTTGCCAACTTAACGAGTAAATCTTTATCGAGAATTACTTATTCGTTACACATGATCTCTTGCGCCGCAGTTAAATGCACGAGGTTCCGGCGTCAGAGATTGTGCCTCAGAAGTTCTTAACACTGGAAACAATTTTGTTTAAAACGTTGGCTAAAACTATTGTCTAGGATTGCTATTGTTTAGTTTTCGCAAATTGGCTTCAAGAAACCTACAGTTATAGATTAATGCTTTTAGCGTTGAATTATATACCACGCCCTCTTAACAGTCAGGCGTAACTGGCCGACGCTTTATTCAATGAAGACATTGATAATTCATATTCGTTAGGACTTGCTCTTACAGTAAAAGAAACACTCTCAAATGTTTCTCAAGATAACTATGAGCAAAATTACACTTCCACGCAAGACAAAGTTCCACTCCTAGAATTCATCTGCCGAAAAAAGAGGTTAATTTGTCTTTACCTATCCAGGTCAGGTTATGTCGAAACACTACCAGGCACTGCTGTCCCATCAATGTCTTCTGCGGCGAACTCTTAAGTGCGTTCAAGTGGGGACAATTCATAATTTCATTTTACATTACTTAAGAGTACATTTTCCTCTAATGAAAAATTTTTAGCTCGGCCAGGTTTTCCCGTAGCGGCATTTCAAAGTCAAAATTTGCATATTTTTAATCCAAACAAAATTTTGAAACTGGTAAATATACCAAAATAAAAAAAAACATTAAAACTACATGTCACGGTCTACTGCTTCCAGTACATATAAACCCATTATTAATTACTTTTGTATTTAAAAAATTTGCTAAATAAAACAAAAATTAGATATGTTTTTTAAATATAAAAATTACTTTTAATAATGAGTTTTTACATACTTCAAGCAGTAGCTCTGAACATGCAGCTATAATTTTAATTATTTCATTTCATGATGTTTATTGGTTTTCAAGTTTTGTGAGACGAAAAAATATGCAAATTTTGACTCTGAAATGCCGCTATGGGAAAACTGGTTACACTATTTTTTTTTGTACGAGGAAAATGTACTCCCAAGTGGCATCTATTAAACTAACAATATTTTATGCAAGTATAAAATTGTAATTTTTTTTTATTTAGGAATAACATTCAGTGCAGTCATGCTGTGAAATATAATAATAAAAATGTCTGCGCCATATTTTCTCTTAATCCAGACACAGGCATAACTAGGACCTGAAAAAATTCGCGTTTTCTTTCCGACACAAGCTATAATTCCAACAACTGCATGTTCGTGTCACTTTCGCTATTGGCCCTTGACTTATTTGTAGGGCCACGATTTTGTCGCGAAAAGATTTTTGCCCCACTTTGTTTCAGTGACTCACGTGCACATCGGCAGTTCTGTTTCAAGGTTATTGGCAGCGTGTCTTTGTTCAGACACGTTTGTCATTTGACTGCACCAATCAGAATAAGATTATTGTGAGTCTGTACGCCTATAATTTGCCAAGGCCAGTAAGAGTAAAATCCTCCAACCACAGACGATGTAGCAGAGCTGCAGGAGTGCACATGACGCATCGAAACCAAATGTTGCAAAAAATCTATTCGCCATAAAATCGTGGCTCTATTTATTTGACATCTTCTGTAAGTCGCTGAGCCAATAACAAAGATGTAACTAATCACATGCCCATTTGACCGTGGAAGCGAGCAGCTATTGAGCAGCTGCTATCTGCTTGAGAAAACATACATTCTTGGAGGCTAGCTTATTGGTCAGGGAACACGCGAATTTTTCCGGGCTCTAGGCATAACCCACACTACAGAAGCCTGATCGTTTTAATGCACCAAACAATACAATACTTCGCTTTGAAAATATAAAGGAAACTTAACGGATTTATACCTGGCCTCGGCAGGGTAGTCGGTTAGGTGCTGGTCTACGGTGCGAGAGGTCCTGGGTTGGGTTCCAGTGGCAGGTAAGGCACAAGTTGTTGGGAACTGTACACTCGTGTGAACGCGCCGCCGTATACCAATGACAATGATATATCTACTGGCTACTTGTTGTGTTATGTACAGTCAGTAATAAGCGGCACCTACATACCAGCGTGTCAGTGGCTGTAGTGTCAAATAGCGCACAACTATATACAGTTCTCTGCAACTTGTTCCTTCCCTGACAACAACCTACGAAGAGCTACTGGTATTGATGCACCTTACTCACACTTGACACACAAGCAACAAAGACCTCGTACATCACTCTCTACTACAGTGTTATAAGGGATTGACAATTTGTCTGTTTATAAAATACAAATGCAAGTATAATCATCGAATAGACATATGTAGGGACAGGAATTTTTGGTGAAAAGATTTTTGCCACACTTTGTTTCAGTGTCTTACGTGCACACCTGCAGCTCAACTTCATGGCTATTGACAGAGTGTTTTTGTGCAGAGTTGTCATTCATTTGACTCATTTGACTGTGCCAATCAGTACACGGATAACTGCGACACATCACGTCTGCGATTTGCGGGTTTAACCTCAAGACATTGTATGTTAAGGCATCCAATCACTGACCACAAAACCGAGATGCAGGTGCGCACGTAACGCACTGAAACAAAGTGCTGCAAAAATATTTTCGCGAAATTTGTTATCTCTAGATATAAGCCCGCAGTAAATAAGTAAAACTGGTATGAAATATTGTATGAACATTGGCGAGTGTAATACACAAGATTAGTGAACAAATTATTGAGCGTAAAGAAATTTTTGCTTCGTCAATTTCGACATACAAGTTGTATAAGTTTATTGTAGACAGAATTAAAAGAATGAAGAAGTCAATGAAGGTTATTCGCTTTTTGAAATTGTTTTAGAGCCTCGGCCATTTGATCCTATAGTTTCCTTAAATACAATTGCCAACATAACAGTAAAAATTCCCTCGCTGCAGCACGTATTCGTAGAGGAGGTAAACAGTGTTCACGCTTGTGTAGTTTTGCAAAATATATTTGTGGTTGAAACCTAACACACTGTAAACAAACAACGGCCGTTATGTGCACTTACTTCATTTTGGTGTCACGTCAAGCCAACTGATAGCAGCACACTAAATGTAATTAATTTCACAAATACGTTGGCAAAATCATGTAAGAGAAAAGCACGTTTCTCAACGAAAAACATATTTTCGTGGCCAACACCATTACCAAAACAGTACACAATGAAAACAAAAATAGCAGTACAATAAACATATACGTGGTATAAAATGCATACTATAAGAAAATCGAGTACAATAATTAAAAATTATTATTATAGAAATATTTATGATATTCATTCCATACCGCTGGGGTATTTTCCGTACTCATTATTTCTTAATTAGCAAACATATGTACCTGTGTGGTATTTATGTTACTGACTAAATAGGTAGCGCTAGAGCGCTAGAGAGACAAAGCTTATGCAGTGCTGAGGTACCGCTGATTAGCGTATGTAATGTAGTATCACATCTATGCACAAGCCACTAAAATCACGTTAAAAATTACTAGGGACGCCTGATTTTCGCGAAAATATTTCTGTATAGGCCATTCGGGATAAAGTGAGCAGTAAAAATTTTACCTTCGAAAAATATCACTAGCCGTTACTGCATATAATTCAACAATATCTCTAGTTGCCTTAATACTTGTATGGTTGGCAATATAGTTCCGTGTGTTTCCTAATTCAATACAACAATATAGAAACAATTTCAACCGAAATAGACATGACTGTATTTTATATAGTTTAATAAACTTTTTTGTTAAACTGTATTGATACATACTGACAGCACAACTTATATTACAGGCGTAAGCATTAAGTGAAGTGTTCAGTGAGGTTAGACATGTCCTGTCGTTAGCCGTTACACGCGTAATGATACGAATTGGCTGAAAATAGAATTTCAGCAGGGCTTCTTTGAGTGCTCACTTTATCCCGAAGCACTTATACCAACTTGTTCCAGTACCTTAGTTCTATCTCTGTAGTTCAGCTTGTTTGTTATTGGCAGAGTGTGTTTCTGTAAATACATTTCTCATTTGACCCTACCAGTCAGAATAAGGTTATTGATGTTAAAACACGTGATAGCTGAATTCAGCCAATCACAGACCATGAAGCAGGGCCGTAAATGTGCACACGAGGCACTGAAGCTAATTGATGCAGAAATATTTTCACAAAAAACATGGGTCCCTAACCATTAGTGTTTTCCTGTGGTGACTGTAAGCAGTGACGATATGACTTTCTTTTAGGGCAGTATGGTTTAATGTTGAACGTAAATTTCTGTAAGTGTGTTTTTCTAATATTACTGGTATAAACCTCGGACTCGGCAGCCATAAAAACCATTTATAGCCCTGAAAGGACCGAAAATCATGATTTAATTAGAGTGCAGAGTTTGTAAACATAGTTTGAAGTTTCGTTCCAAAAAGAATAATCTCGATTCAAGAGCAGGTAAAGAGATCGTTTAACGGTGCGGTATACAGCAATTTTTATCGGAATGCTTTTATTTTCACTTCTACCAAATTTTTTTTTTTATTTTAGACATAAAATGTGACTAAATTTTGCTCTTATGGATTATTTTTAACTCATACTTTTCGCGTAATGGCTTGTTAAAATCAAAATTTACAGTGGAAAAGACGTCGTAGGCTACAACGTCCCGACCACAAAAACAAAGAATAAAAATGTTTTGTATTTAAATAAAACGTTAAAATTTAAAATAAATATTTGAAAAATTCAATATTTTTAAAAATAAAACACTAATATAATATTTTATTGTTTAACATAGCTGAACGTGTAGCCTACAACATCGTTATTCACTGTGAATTTTTCCAGTTTGGCAAATGAGTTGGTTTTTGTGCCATTACACAAAAAGTATGCGAGAAAAAAATACTTATAAGAGCAAAATTTTGCCACACTTTGTGTCTAAAAAAATAATAATTACTGGTACAATAATAAAAACTAAAACCTGCTGATGAAAATTGCAGTAGCCGCGCCCTTAAGCAGTAAGAAGAAGACTTCGTTGGTAAGCATTGCGATTGCTAATAATTAGTGGTACGTCAATTTCGCGGATTCATCTGGCAGCAGCCTAGACTTGTCTGTCCTATACACCCACTGGCCTATTGGCTTATAACTAGAGACAGGAAAATTTCGCGAATTCAATGACCTATAGGCTAGAATCCATTGTACTATGCATACACAAGCCCCGTCTATTCGTTCACTGTCTGCTGTTCCACTGAGTAGCAGCTAGTGGACTAATAGTTGGGGCTTGAGTATGCAAAGTACAATGGATTCTAGCCTGCAGGCCATTGAATTCACGAAATTTTCTAGTCCCTACTTATAACCATACAAGCAGGTAGCAAGCGATAGAACTTCGCATTATTTCCTTATTTACTACTGGCTTGCAGTAGTCAAACGCGTTTCGTAACAGCCGCCAGCAAGTCACAGACATGACAATGAAGTATACATAATTGGCGTTCAACCTGACCTGGAACATATCTGCGAAATTAACGTACCTCTATTAATAATTCAATTAGCACAATACCGAGGTCTCTGCTGAGCACAACCCTGATACAGTAAGTTAAATTTCTTATTTCTGGCTGCATGCATTATTCCGAGGGGTATGGGAAAAATTTAAATAATAATGAAATTTATTTACGATACATGTACATGGTGCTCCACTAGCATCTACGATTCAAAACTTCAATTGCGTTCCAAATACACTCATCTACCTTACAAAGATCCAGTTTTAAATGGATTTTGAAGGTTAAAGCTACATGCCAGCTACAGGCTGAATAACAAACGACATCTTTGGGCAGCCGATCTTTGTTGTGGTTGCTATAACTTACGATTTCCTACTGAACTTAAACAAATAGCAAAAACTACTGTGTTGTGTTCGTTTCTGATCAGACCAGTGTAGTGGAACATTATTTGAAGTTGTATTGTATGCTTAAAATGTCTGTCTGTGTAAACCAGTTTAGTGTATACCCTGTGTTAGATAAAACTTAAGGTGGTTGATATGCTTCATTACGTATGGAGGTCATGGAGTAATCTGGAGAGCGTGTACGTGGTCTCAATGCCGGTAGAGTGCTCGCGATGGAAGTTGCAGAGTGCGTATAACTCGCCTTTCTCTCTTCTCCACTTTGTGTTCTTCGTCTTGAGACGTGTCCGCGCCAATAAACTCGCTGTGAATGAGCGCGCCATGGGGTTGAAGTGAGGGGAAGATTAAGTACCTTCCAACCCCCTCACATTTTTTCTATTTTTTTCCTATTCTATACAACAAAGTTTTGAAGTAAGGAGACCAACGAAGACTCATAATTCTATAACAGTTAATGTTGGTCAAACTAGTAAACATTTTTATTTGTGTTTCACAGTAAATATGCATCCTTACCTGCCCTAAAATGTATTCAGAGTTACGAGTATTCCTTTATTTAACGTAACAACTAAATTAATAGACTTGGAACTATGCCAACGTGTTAAACAGTTCAGCACATTTGTTAGAATACTATCTTCGAACCTCTCTTCTAAATGGCTGAAAACGGCTTTTTTATACTGCCATGTGCGTAAAAATACTAACCTCAGGCGTTCGACACTAAATCATTGCTGTAACAAATTGAAATTATAAATGATCTCACATTAAAGTTCCACAGGGAAATGAACAAAGAAAAGCAACATAACAAGCTTTATAAACCCTATTTCGTTATGTGAGAGGTAGTAGGGCTTTACCGCCCTTTAAAAAGGAGGTCTTACAGCCGATGAGAGTGAACTGAGGAGAAGGGAAAACGTGCCCAAGACAGGATTCGAGCACAGGACCTCTTGGTAACCTAACCGACTATGCCACGGAGGCCGGCAATATTTCGTGTTTTAAAAAATGTAAATAAAATTTTTCAGCAAATATGGGAGACGGATTTACTACATATGCTCTCTTTCAGCCTTAAAACATAGTGTTTTGAGAGATTTAAAAAAATACCTCTTAATTTTTGGTGTTATGTAAATGATACAGCCAAGTTGTATTCCAGATATTAATTAAAAATTTAAAATTTTGAAAGTTTTCATAATATAGTATTCGTCCATAAATTTTGAATTCAATGTTTCTTGCTTGAAAGAGCTATCTTAAAATTTTGCCGTTGTTCAGTAATGTATATAAACTTAGGTTCCCTACTTAGATTCCTTAACTGCAAACTTTAACGGCATAACACTTATGGCTTAGTTGTTAACATGATAGATTGGTCAGTCACGTAATGAGAAAAATCAATAAATACATCTACTCTCACAGCCTTTCCTGCTATTTTTTTCCTGAGTGTGCCGGGTCAAGAAAATGTCGTCTCTGTGAATACAAACTTAAATTAACGTTTATTGTATGTCAGGGGATCTGATAACAGACCGCGTGAAATGATGAAAATAGGTTACGTAACGGTTTTACCTGAACAGTAATAGTAGGACAAATAATTAGTAACATGGTTAGTTGGTTCGTTCACCGGCCGGGTCGGGCAATGAATTTTCGCCTAAAGGGAATCGTGCCAACGATGTCGCTGGTCGGCGGGTTTTCTCGGGATCTTCCGTTTCCCCACAACTCCCTCATTCCGGCGCCTTTCCATCGTAGGGTCTCTTTTCATGTCATCCTTCGGGATAAGTAGATGTGTATTGGCGCTGAATGATAAGTCTGCACTCGGGATGACATACACTGGCCCTATAAAGCCGTATACACAATTGAAAACTGCAGCATTTTACTTCAACATTTGACTTTACGACAGCTTTCAATGCATTGCTTCTTATGGAGTCGTACACAATGGCGTCGCTAAAGCTTAAGTCAAGCAGCCTTGACTTTACGTTTCTGATAAACTTAAACCCAAATTTAAAGTCAAGACGGCCGTTCGCAAAGAACCAGCTGATTGTGCATGATAGAACGAAAATTGTTTATTTCCGAGTACAGTTTTGTTCTCCAGTATTGGGATTTCGTGAGAAAGTAACAGATTTTTCTTAAATGTACTCCAAAAAACTCTTAAGTAGCGGTGGACAATTATTCGTAATAGATGGCGTTGCTTTTGTTCTGAAAAATGTTAGCCTATACCTAGAGACGTGCAAAATTCGCGTAATTTTCTGACAGCTGACTAGACTCCAAGTGACTATAGGCTCGTTCGACGTCTCCCGCTGGCCGATATTGTCGTGACTTGCCGCGGAGAATGCTTACACGGTAGAGAGTCCAATCTCTGTGAAGGCGTAACACACGTAAATGACAACACATAAAAGTTCGTGGCCAATTGAATAGGAGATTATACTCTGTTCTGTATAGGAAATTGAAGTTTAGTCTGCTACCAAATGATAACGCGAATTTTGCATGTCTCTACCTATACCTAATAACTGAAAAAATATTAATAATTGAGTTTATTATTTTAATATCTACGTGACATGCTTTTACGGTAAATATATAATGATTTATATCTAGAGCCGCGATTTTATGGCGAAAATTTTTTTGCAACATTTGGTTTCGATGCGTCATGTGCACACCTGCAGCTCTGCTACATCGTCTGTGGTTGGATGATTTTACTCTCACTTGCCTTGGCAAATTAAAGACGTACAAACTCACAATAATCTTATTCTGATTGGTGCAGTCAAATGAGAAACGTGTCTGAACAAAGACACGCTGCCAATAACCATGAAGCAAACCTGCCGATGTGCACGTGAGACACTGAAACAAAGTAGGGCAAAAACCTTTTCGCGACAAAATCGTGGCCCTAGTTATATCACAATATTTCCGTTTCAAAAACAGATTTCCAATCGCTATTCAACTGTCGTTAATTTTACTTGCAATTTGTATTGTGTACTGACGAAATACATAAAGTAACGGAAACGTAAAGTCATATGCTAAAAAACTCAATTGTGTATAGGCCTTATGATAGCAGCGACTAAGTGTAGTGACAAAGTAGAGTGGGACTATATCTACATGCATGGAAGTTCAAGGTTGATCAACTTGTGAACGCGTATGGCCATAGGTTTCCACATTTCCCCGTCGCCCACACGCCACTGGAACTTTCTCACGGAAGTTCGCTGATTAATTAGGTTCCATGCAAACTTGAGGAATTTCGTGTTAATCGGGTGTAAGGTGCGAAGAAACTGTACGGGGTGAAGTTTGTGCGACGGAAGGAATCTTACCGCCTCTGCTGAACTATCAGCCGACTTGTATTATTTCAGTGTGTCATTGATGGCATTGTTTGTCTACAAAGTTGGTATTGTTTATCTACAAAATTAACCCCCAAATAATTTTTCAAGAACTTCTTTAGAATGTATGTACACTTAGATAATTTAGTTGAAAATGTATTATAGAATATTTAAAACTTTATTCAGCTAGAGCGTCTAAATATTTTTGTAATTTATCATAGTTTTGTTGTTGTAGGAATAATTTGTAATCAGGTGAGGGATATTAAGTAATTTTAAGATTGTTCCATAAAATAACAAGTTATTTGATACTAAGTAAAGGAAATTTTTAAATAAAAAAAAAGCAAACCTAGTCAGTTTTCGCCAACTTTATGAGAATGTAGCCTTTTTTCACTCTAAATCAGAATTAGGGAATATTCACTGATTTACGCCGATATATGGGGCAGTTTCGACAAATTGAATAAGTAAGAAACCGCTGTGGAATCGGTTACTATTCACTGATTCCGATAAAGAGTGCCAACATTCCATAAGTTAATTAGTGAATGTCCACAGATTTTGCAGTAATTTTTCACTGAGTCAATAAGTTCTTTGAAAACAACTGGAAACAACGGTGAATATTCATTGATACACTCGTGCGATGTTGGAACTCTGAAAGGAAATCAGTGAATATTCACTAATTAAACAGTGACTATTTTCACTGATTCAAATTGTTGAAACTGCTCCATCCATTAGCGTGGATCAGTGAAAATTCACCAATTCATATTTAGAGTGTTCCAAGAGTGTTGCACTTATTTAGCGTAATTGCTTGCGCCGATATCAGATGCAGAAAATTTCGGGGTCAGATATAATGATACAACTATTCGACACTCGGACAAAATATTTGATCAGGAAGTTGGCGAAACCTTTTATATATGAATGTTCTCTCAAGATTTTTGCATACTGACGTCGAAAAACCTGACAATTTTCCTTAATATATTAAGCATATTTATATACCGTTGTCTATTTAGAAGATTCATCGAGCGGAGCAATTTTATCCTCTTTAAGTAGTATAATGTAAGTTGTACGGGCGAGACTGATGCACTACTATCCGTATGCGCAGTGTAGTCAACTGTTGTGGGACTTCAAGCTGTGACTAGTTTTTATTTGTGAACCGTACGGCGTAGCGGCAAATTAATTCATCTCTGCTTTTGTTTCACGAATAAGATTGGCGAATTTCCAGACACAACACTTTCAGACAGTTTCTTTTTTTGCCACTTTTTACAGGTTCTGAAACATGTTGCTAACAGCGTGATGCGTTTCTAAAACATAGCAGCGTAGTTCGAAGAATGATTTATTTAAATTGATAAACATATTTAAAATAAGTCGAGAATTTCAGGCGTGAAAAAATAAAACACTCCTGACATGCTACGTCACTATTCAACAGCCAGGTGAGGACTTCGTCTGTTCTGCAGCACTAATACATATGTTACGAAAATGATCTCAAACAGGAACAATAAAATATTCCGTTGGAATTCTTCTAAAGGCGATTCAAATCAGATCAGCACTCAAAAACCTCTACTCAGTTTCTATTTTTGATCACTTTGTATGTTTCCGCTGTATGGAAAAATAATTTTCACACGATTTTATTTACACAGGCTTGTACAATGTTTTCATCTACATTACGCTGCTGCTCCAAAAACGTTATCTACAATATCTACCCCTTAAATACACGTGTGTTGAATATTCTAGAATCAGTAGTATAGTCTTAGTTACAAACACCTGCGATTTAACGTCTACATATAAGGGTTTCTATGCAGCGACTATAATTTATATGACAAGCGATGTTGCTGTTTGCGAATCACGTAAATGTGTGCCCTTTATATTCGAATTTGAAACAAAAAACCACCATTTACAAACAAACGACGCACGTTATGCAAGAATTCGAATTTCGTTCAGTCCTGCTGCCATGCACGACGACAACTCACGAAACAGCATTACCTAACAAATAACACAATTTCTTGATGTGTGGAACAGAGAAAAAAACTGATTTCGTCGTTAAATGTAATTCCAAATGCAAGGCTAACAATTATAACAGAAAAATATTGCTGTTTCTTGGTTAAATGTTATTCCTAATACAAAATATGACAATCCTAAAACGTAACCATTATTATCATAATACAAATAAATTTACATTATTTGGCACTAATATTCATAGGCAGTCATTATTTGTAATGCTTTTTACTGTATTAGCTAATAATTTTTTTTAAATGTTAAATATTTTGTGCTCACTTTATCCCGAATGGCCTGTACACGCTCAGCATGCATGGAACTGACCAATAACCGACCTCTCTGCAGTAACTAAGATGTTGAAGTATGCTCTTAGTGCTCAAATCTTGTAGCTAGTGCATGAAATAAAAGTTTTAATATATCTAACCCTATAATGAGAGGCGTATCAAGAAATTAAATAGTTCGCCACGTTGGCAGCACTGTTCATTGTTAAATGAATTGCATATCTGTTTAAAATATATTTGAAATACTTTAAATATTGTGATATTTAAGTACGCAAGTTGTTTGAGAGACACGCGTTCTTGTCAAAATACCATAATTATTTTAAATATGTTTAATTATGTTATAACATAACAGTGGTTGTCATTTAGCTCAGCACTTGAACTATGACGCAAAGTGCTCTTCACTATAAATCGGAATTAGCGAATATTCAATTATAAACAGTTTATTTTCATTTATTCCTGATACAGCAGTTCAATAAACTTAATACGTAAAGAAAAATCAGGTAAACAGTATCCGTACACTGATATTATATTCGCATGTATTTATTGTAAAGGCCTGGAGAGTTTAACATTTCACTTTACGTTTTAGTTACTTTAAGTATGTCGTCAATATACGTTACAAACGTAAACTTAATGTAACGACAATCGAAATCTATTGAGAAACTGTTTTTTGAAACGGAAACATTGTGAAACAAATCCTTATATAGTTGTGTTAAAAGCTTATCACGTAAATATTCCAAAAATAAGCCTAATGATTAACATATTTCCACATTGCTATGATATTTTTCAGAAGAAAGGCAGCGTCATATATTAACGAGATTTAAAGTTCTTATACGAATGCTTACCTAACATCGTTTGCAATATTTTACGCCTGTTACATTTTTCATGAAATTCCAATACTGGAGAGTAAAACCGTACTCAGAAATAAACAATTTTCATTATAACATTCATAATCAGCTGTTTCCTTTAAGAACGGCCGTCTTGACTTTGAGTTTAGGTTTTCAGTTTATTGGAAACGTAAAGTCTATGCAGCTTGACTTAAGATTTTGCGACGTCAATGTGTACGCCTCCATGAGAGGCCATGTATTGAAAGTTACCGTAAGTTTTCAATTGTGTAACCGTCTTGAACCAGTTACTGTTCTCCAAATACTTACTATAATCGTCACGTTACCAATATAATTTTTAATCGTTTTATGTGACCAATACATATCGTACTCACTATTAAGGCACACTGCAGAACACGTCAAGTAGGTTTATAATAAGCCGCTGTCAGATTTTTTACCAGTCGCCCACGAGCTGTATGAGAGCTACTATCCGCTCTTGTCACGCAGCTCGGCACCTCGCCATGGCAGCTCGTCGCGTTGTATATGGAATATGCTCTTGTTTCTGACAACACACACTACAACCAATCAACAGTCAGTATAGACATAAACTTTGTATCGTTGTAATCAGGAGGATTAAATTAAAATATCTGATCGAGAACAAAATACAGTATCGAAGAAGCGTAAATGAAAAAAAAAAAAAACATACTAATGTGCTATTGATTTTAATCCACACTTCTCATACATAAAATAATACTGTCACCTCTTGAAGTCTTATAGTAAAAGGAATAGAAGTAATAATGTACTGCATGCCAGTTATGAGGTTTGATCGTAAAGTTGCTTGGCTTACTCCATTACATAGGCGGTCAGTAATACCGTCAGGGCTACATTAAATTTGCCAGTGCTATGTGTACGTGAATTCACTGTAACATTTTACTGATAAAATAAGACATCTGCTATTGCACCAGCGAATGTCAGTGGTCAGTTTGTGGCAAAATACTAACCTATCCTATGTGCTACATAAAGTTACAACGTTTACAAGAGTATGTTGTCACAAAAATTTCGGCGATATTCTACCCTCTCAGAATTTCTTGTCTGGTCTTGGTGCATAGGTACTGCCTACTCTCAAAATATTGACTACTTTTATTTTAATACCCTGTTTAATTTTTACTGTACAAAACCTTTCGGTTTGTACGGTGTAAGAACAACAGTACAAACTAAAACCCAAGATTTTCTGGGAAAGATTTTTGCGCCAGCTGGTTACAATCGGGTTGCGAGCAAATCTGAGGCTTTGCTTCATGGTAATTGGCAGCGCGTGTTTGTGCAGTGACGTCGGTCATTATACAGATTCAATCAGAATAACTGTACTGCCACAACGCACGTGTGTGATACTCGTGTAGAACATCAAGGTGCTGACAGTTACAAATATTTCATCACTGACAATGAACGAGAGTTACAGTCGAGCACGTAAGTAATTGGTGCCGAAATATTTCTACCATAAATTTACTGTAGAACACCTGGTACAAAAAGATTCAGTATAGGATTCTATTTGTTCATATGGGCCTTACATCTCGTCAACAGGTCGTTACAGACGGTCGTACACATAATTGTCCACAAGAACTGCAACTGGCTGAGGAATCGGCGATGGCCTATGTTAAGGATGAATGACCGCAGCATTCTCCTGGAGCTACTTCGGGAAACCATGGAACCCCAAAATCTGGATGATCGGGGCCTGGAATCGAACCTGGATTCTTCTCGAATGCGAGCCGAACGTTTCGCCGTTTTGCGTGAGCGACACCTTGCTCGGGAAATGTAACGAAGCGTGTGTGTTGGCGCAGGATGATTGCAGACGGTAGTGTGCCACGGACAATAAGGTGTCAGTTCGGGCTGTGTGCGATGGCCCAGTTCAAAAAGGAAACAACTCAAAATTCTCATTTTGAGTAAAATGCATATAGAAAGATTTCCGTTTCGTCTAAAAATTTGTTAATTAACATATTTAGTTGGTGTTAATTTGAAACAAAAATACAGAGGCAACTATTTAAAGTGTTTAAAATGTTTATAGTCGGCCTTTGCTGAAATTACCACACTTTAAAATAAATGAAATACCATTTTCATAACTTTACTGGCAATCAGAATAAAGTGCCATGTTATCAAAACACGTGAATTTTCGTGCTGTTTTTCTTTTCAACTGAGTAGATTGCACTTCTGTCTATGTGTTGGTGAACCAAACTCAAAAATGCAATTTTTTTAGTTGTTTTCCTTTAGATCTGGGCCATCGAGATAACTTTCATGTGGACTGTCGGCGTCTGCCGCACGTCGATACAATTTTCGTAATGTCAGTTTTTAAATTACCAACCACAACCTGTTAACCTCGACTTGTCGAACTCGGCCAACGACATGTCTATCTTGGCCCTCAATGTGTCGACTTCGGTCCTCAACATGACGACAGATTTGCAAAACAATATCTTCTCCTGGTCTTCGGAGGCCGTACAGCATAAGCAAGAATGGTATCATATGTTGGAAAAGTTACAGTATACGGTTACAAATATGAGACTAGCGTTTTCAGAAAAGTGTGAGATTAATCACGTGGCATAAACACGAAGAACCTGTGAGTTTAATGAGATAAGCTACAGATGTGGTCCATGATGGACGGTATGGATGCTGGAATGAGGGCCATGCAGGTTAGCAGAAATATGTGTTATATGATTGTAGAGAATATATTTACCTAGTTATGTGTTGAAATGTGTCCAGTGAAGGCCAAAAGGACAGACTGACTTGGTTATAAAGTATTGACAAGTATTCAAAAATAAACTGGTACAAAATAAAGTGATGTTATGTGAACGTTCTTGAGAGTAGAAGCAAGTAATTCATTTGGTAGGGATTCAGTTATATGTTAGGTTATACATAAGGGTGATAATGTTTTAGGAAGGACTATATGGCATTATATACTGTACTATCTACAGTCTACGGTTTTCCTATTAAAAGGAGATGTTATCAGACATTAAAAAGGCAAAAAAAAAAAAACATATTTTCCGGGTTTTTGCTGTATTGTAGTATAAACCTGCAGTTTCTTGTCCACAATCACACACACACAGGTGTTGTTTCATGAAGGCTTATATCGACATAACGACACACACGACAGGTCGGTATCGACCGTGAAGTATCGACATGTCGCACGGGCCTAGCAGTACCAGGGACACTGGGCTAGGCACACAGGCGGGCCAGCAAGCTTGGCCTAATTGTAGAACTTCCGCTCTGGCGACAGTGCTGCCATTAGTAGAGACATCACGCTGTGTTTGAACACTCGCGCATCATTCAAACTCTCCTACCTCTTCCACCCTCTACCCTTCCATACCGCCCCTGAATAGCATGCTTGTGAGCGGTTCAACACTCCCTACAGCAGCGTCTGCCATTGTTATAATTTAACTGTCGCGCATCTGTTTATGTCCGCCACTTATTAGTATAAAAATAACAGCGTAAGTAACGAATGCAATTACAAATACAGTTCACAGCTAGCACGGCATTCAAAGGTAAACATCTTAGGTAACAATAGTACACATTTTTGACAAATTTTCTTTGCAAGACTGCTGTAAAATGAGTTAAATTTATCGTGATCAATTGTACCGCTGTGGTGTCAAAAAGTTGGCTAGGAAACGGTTTACAATATTTTAAAATATTGGTTTCGGATATCAAAATCCAGGAACGTTGAATCCGTTCTTCATTGACGAATAAGAAGAAAAAGAAGAAGACTAAAGTGGAGAAAAACAAAAATAATTAACTAGAACAGTAGTTACAAGAAATGTATGGTATAGAATAATAAGAAAATGCCATTTAAGAAAAAAATAATAAGAAACTAGAAATAATAATAAATAGAGTAAGAATAAGTATAACAAGAAGGATAAGAATAATAAAAATAAAAGGGTTAAGTAATAACAAGAATAAAATAAACAGTAATATTAAGAATAAGAAAACTCGAAATAAGATGAATAAGAATAACAAGATATATTAATAATAGTAATAATAATAATAAGACGATTTTTCTCGCATGGAAACTCTTATTTTATTTTCTCAAAAATTAACATCAATTATTTTGTAACATGTTAAAAAATAAATTCAATTAATTTTGTGATGTTACAAATTATAAACATTCTTCTTTCGTAAACTATTTAAATGTTACCGTTTTGACTGTTATAGTTATGGCGAAGCTTGGCCCGCACGGAAACCGACAAGTTCCGATGCCAAATCGAGAAAATTATTCCTCGTGCTGGTTGTCATTCGCAGAAATATTACCGGGGAAGAGCCTGAAGCTCTTCAAAACAAACAAAAAAATATATCGAAATATTGAAGTGAAATATTTCTATAAACTACGGCCGTCAGCACTGTTTGTTCGTAATTATAAAACATCAATCGACAAATATATATCTTTTAACGTTGGCCCATTATATTTTTGAAACTATTCAAGCATATGTGTGCGTTCAGAAATCACATGCGATAAAATCATACTAGTTCTGTCAGACACACGGGGGTAGCATAAGTTCGGAATGAAGGCGAGGGGAGTGAAGCCAAGAGGGGGGAGAGGTAGATACCAAATTTGCCAGTCGCCATACTGCTTTAACCTCAAAAGTACACATCAGACTGGTATTTTTATGGTAAATTAATGTATTATGCTCTTTAATTGATATTTTAGGTTGAAAACTCTATATTTTAGCCCTGTTTACACATCTTCTAACTAATATTTCCTAATTTTTTTAAATAGTCGGCCATATTGGTACCAACCACGTCAAGCATTTGTTTGGTTACAATTCCCGGCGACATGCTCCATCTGGACCCTTCTAACACTCTTTTCGTAGCTAACATTACAGTGAACGTTCTTTTGCGCGTCATGCCTGCGCTTGAAATGTGTTGTAGTGCAGAAAGTTATTTTCTATGTTGAATCCATTTATTAATTTGGAAATTAACAGCGTGATACTTCCATGGTCCGCCATTCTCTTCAGTATGGATGTTGGTAAAGCGACAAACACAGCAACATGTTCTGGACCACACACTAAACAATAATACAGACGTGAAATGACGTGGCGGCTAGCTTGATATTGGCAACCTTTGCCGCTTATTGACTGCCCGAGACTGTTGATGCCAGCCCCGTGCCTGTTTGGCTCCTGCATTGTTACTGCAGGTTTCCTATTGGCCTCGCTGCCGATTATCAGAGATGCTGCCTCACGCTGATTGGCAGTAGGTGTTTCCGCCATTTTGCTGGCCAGCGAAGTCATTTTGCTGGCGTGTGCGACATGAATTCGCTGGCCTACCGGATATTTCACTTCTGTATTCCTGAATATTCTGTGTCTGTCCCTTGGGAGGCAACATTTAATTACACTTCCCCGACTAGGAATCGAAGCCGGGACCTTTGGTACATTTTAAGTATGCATATCTACTAAAATAACAAGCACTTCATATACAACGTCTCGATAAGTTTGAAAATTTATTAAGTGTATTCGAGCTTCTCAAACATGTTTAAAAACTGTTTTTCCAGATTGCCGTAGATATGTGGGAAATTACCTCCTGGATTCTAAACATACAGACGTAGAAACATACGTCTGACTTCAATCCATACTTCCCACAAATGAAATTCCATGATCACTGTTTGAAGTCCCATAAGAAAAGTAATTAACAGTAAAGTACTGTACGCCTATTAATAGGGCTCGGTACTTTTCGCGAAAAGATTTTTGCCCCACTTTGTTTCAGTGTCTTACGTGCACACCTGTATCTAAACTTCATGATTATTGGCAGAGTGTTTTTGTGCAGCGATATTATTCATTTGACTGTGCCAATCGGCACATGGGTAAGTGTGACATAAGACATAACACATTTATGATTTGCGGGTTAAACCTCCAGACGTTGTATGTTAAGGCACCCAATCACTGACCACATAGCAGAGATGCAGGCGCGCACGTAAGGCACTGAAAAAAAGTTGTGCAAAAATCTTTTCACGAAAACTACCGGGCCCTACCAATTAAGTATCATGTGAGTTACTGCACTGCATAAGCCGGTCAGCGGCAACCTTGTCAGTACCTCGCCTGTGTACTTCACACACCTGCACAAACGCTTAGTATCTGGTAGCCACCGTAAAGAAAGAAATTTGAGTGTAATGTACCATATATATATATATATATATATATATATATATATATATATATATATATATATATATATATATATATATATTCGGTTTCATAGGGGAGGGGGTGTTTCTTAACACCTCTACATTGCTAGACAATAAGCTGAAATAGTCCAATTAAAACCAGAGTTAAATATTCAGTATTTTTAAAAACCATACCACTCTGAGATATTGCTTGCTGCATTAATTTTACGAAGTTTGTACCTTGTTTCCTGATTAAATGAGCTTACACCCGAACAAAGTTATTCTTCCGTTTGAAGAAATGAACTTCAATGGCCGGCAAGAGATCCACCCGTTTGTGCAACACTTTTTGCTTACCTTGTAAGGAAATATTTTCCCAATGTGACGAATTATTTAATATTTTGTACCGGTATAATTGAAAGGAATCTTGGCGTTAAAAAACTTGCCTTTAATATTTCTAGCGTTGATGATGTATGGGCTATTCACTATAAAGTAAGAACAATATGAGAACGTTTTATCAACAATAATTAAAATTTACATATTTTATTATTGTCTCACACATAAACTTTCTTGGGTACAGTGAAACCTATACTTGATTATTTACTTACACTTTTATAGGTTTATAGGTGGGCTATTTATAAAATAACTGGATGATATATACCATATAACATTTATATAAAAATTATAATGTGTTTCTTTATAGTTTTACGAACTTTTGTAAATTACAAAAAATGCAATGTATACAACAATTATTTGTTGCTAAAGTTACAAGGATCTTCTTCATAAAAAAACTTAGGGAAATGTTGTATTCACACACGAGTTTACCGGAAATAACATAGTTATACAAGTCACATTCTCGGGAATGCTATTTCTGGAATAAAGGGAATATTCATATTAACGGCGTGCTTCAAAACTAAGAAAGTTATGTCATTGAACAGTACATTTATTGTACAAAAATTTAAAAAAAGAACATCTCAGTCTATGTGTTGCATTGTTAAGTTAGATGTCACTGAGCAATAATGCAGGTTCGAATGATGGTGCGTCAAAGCACTAATTATTATTTTCATAATAATGACATTAAAAATATTTCTTTTAAAGTTATATAATACGTTCAGTATCATGATTAGAGTAAAACAAATGTTTCACTAACAATTCCGTTTCTCCCAATCGCAAGTAGATCTACAAATACAAGTATGTACCTTGTAAGTTAACAATAATATGTTTAGTTTTTGCTAGAACAACTTCGGCAGTTTTGCAAGGAAATTCTTTGGCAACTGGATTTCCAAGTATCTTCCATGTAAAAGTGCAATACAAATTCTTTGAGTGTAACTGTAGAGAAAGAAAACGGTCAGGGCTTCAAAACTGGTCGATATAATGTGATGATCCTTCATCAAGCTGGCCATCTTAACGCATTTAATCGCCCAGTCAAGTAGTTTTCATGTAACGAACGTATAATATTTCCACAGCTCCACGCGTTGGTTCTTACCGCAAATATGCGGCGATTTAAATTCCTTCTATCATCTCGACCATATCGACGGGTGTTTAATTGGTAACAGCCCACGGACTTTCGAGTTTCGTAACACGCCTCAAGCTATCCCCCGGTTGGTTCGCAGCTCTGTTTTCAGACCACACTTAGAGCAAGCAGATCAGATCAGCTTCTGTTCTGAGCACATCGTGTGTTGCCGCATTATGACGGGGAAATATTGTTTCCCGCCCCGTGGCGTGCAAAATGTGAAAGTATACCTTGCATAACTCTGCTGCCTGCGCAGTCGTTTGTTACCATTTTTTTTTTAATCGAACATCTGATACGTGTTTTAATTTACATTCAAAATAACTAACAACGAGTCCGCATTGGATTGCGCGAATTTGGAAATGTTAACACAATCGACAAAAATAAAGAGAATTGCCCTTAAGGTTTTGAAATTGGTATGTTAAGTAATGGTTTTTAATTGATCTATAGCATTTACTTCACCAAGTGAACATGCCATCGTTTTAACAGTTTATGATGTACAGTTACTTAGTGAAGGAAATGTTACTTCTAAATAAAGAACTCTTGTTGCTGGCATTACTAACAACTGGTTTTCTTTTTTATCTACATACTTATGGCAATTAATTTTTACTTACGTGTTTTTTACAGTCAAAGTTGAATTCAGGATTCGATCTTATCTAACAACGAGACGGAAGATGTTTTAACCACCTCAACAAAGCGAACAAAACATAACGTTGGTTTCTTAAGATAAAGATGGAGAGTGAATCCTGGCATCTGTAGTTCAATCCTTTGGCTTTCGACACATGTAAAACCATCATGCTCTTACAAATATAATTTGCGTGCTATTGGACAAGGGCCTCGTTGTGTCAGCAGCCAGTCACACGTGTGTCGTCCCATCTCCGCCGTTAGTATACAGGTACAAACTCACTGAGGTCATTAATTACTAAAAATTAAGTAGAAAATATAAAGGACACTCAGTACCTATAAGTTAAAAACGTAGTGAGTAATAAACATTTGAATACCGAGTTTTAAAACCGTCTGCTATAAAAATATCGGAAACAGAATTATGTAAACGACAATAGTCTAAACATTGATTGATGTTATTTAAGGTCTTCAAACTCACATCAAATTATGGTTGATATATTTAACCATTGCTAAAATAATAGGAGTGACCATCAACTAATTGGATTTAACTTTAGTACTGTCGGGATATTAGAACATTTGAAGATGTTTTATTGAGTAATGTGAACTTCGTAGCAAAAATAGTCCTCTTATTGCAACCGTCTAGGAGACATAGTTGTTACAAATGCACGCAAAGCTTTGGCAGCGCTAGTGTGCCAACAGAGAATAGGCAATACTGTGTACATGTGTTGATGTGCTCACTGCACAGGTTATGGTAGACAATCACTGTAAACATTATCCACACTTCAATAAGTTCACGATACCGTCCCAATTGGGACAAACGCGATGAGCTGATTCTCTATCCAAAATGAGGCAGAAAACATTACGTACGAACAATGTCGTACAGTAACTTGTAAGGGCGATACCCACCCTTACAAATCGACGCTTTCAAAGTTTTTAACTGAAGTTAATAGAACCTACTGGGCATTAAAGAAAGAAGCTGTGAATAATGTTGTTACTTTACGCTGATCTTAAGCTGTTGCATAACTATTGTAGAGTACAAGCATTCCCTACATCGAGAATAAAAAGGGGTGTTATGTTCCTACCAATGTGTGTGTAACACTTGGATATTTCTATTGCTTTTCAAATATTTAATACACATAAATAATACACGTCCCCTTCACGGAACACTTCAATGCGAACTGTTTGAGAGGAATATAAGGTGAGGGTGCACTTTGCTACCTTGTTATTTTAGTAACGGTTGAAGGTATCAGCCAGCATTTTATGCGGGTTTTAAGATCCTTATAACTTAAATCTATGTTTAGAATATTGTCGGTTTACATAATTCTGATTCCGATATTTTAGTAGCGTACGGTTTTACAACTCGATATACAAAGGCTCGTTACTCCCTAAATATCAAACCTAGGTAGGCCTACTAAGTGTCGTATATATTTTCTACTTTATTTTTCATATCACCTCAGTGCGTCTGTACCTGTAGTTCAGGAACATTCTGTATAACTCCAATCGTGTTCCAACTTGCCTTTTATAAATTAGCCAATTAGTATTTAACAACTTAGGAAAAAATATATTAATACAGTCATTTAGTAATTAGTCATTCATGAATCAGTATTTAGTAACTAGCTACTTAGTAAAGGTCGTTTTGTTACAAGCAACATAGTAATTATTTATTTAGAAATCAGTTATTTATTTCAAACATAGCAGTTGTTATGGATGTGCACCATTGCGAGCAAATGTTACCACGTTACAGGAAACCCTACAGTAAAACAAAACGGCTAAAAGAAAAGCAAATCGTCAACAAACATGTATCTAGGGAAAGGATAATGTATTCTACTCGTACTTTGCCTGCTGTTACAACTAGTATCAGTGAGATGGGGCTTGAATATACATGGTATACATAGGACAGTAGAATATAGTACGCAGGTCATTTAATAGCGACATTTTCCTTACCCTAGCTATGACATCCATACGTTTCCAAAAAGCAATACGGTTGTAGAAACCAGGAAGACGAGCCGGTCTCAGTAGCGTAGTGGGTAAGGCGACGGTATACGGCGGGAGAGGCCCTGGGTTCAAATCCCGACTCGGATATGGATGTGTTGTCCCTTCTCAGCACTTCACCCTCATGAGCTCTTAACACATCGTGCGAATATAGACAATTGAATTGTATTTCCAGTTTTTGAACCATAACATTTTTTTTTTTGTATAATTGAATTGTCAAAATTTTTTCTTCGACAAGGCATAGGATATATTCTTGATATATTGCCTGATATAAATAATAATATAATCTGTCGTTAATTCGTCGTGCACAATCATTGCAAGAGATCTATAAGTTAACTTTCCAGAATTCTCTTGTAATGATTCTGCATGACAAATTTATGAAAGATCAATTATTAGGCTATTTATTGTGTCGAACAGTTTACCAAGAATATATACACACACACACATATATATATATATATATATATATATATATATATATATATATATATATATATATATATATATATATAACCTATGCTCTGTTAAAGAGAACATTTTGATAATACAATTAGAATAAATGTTACAGCTCAGAAACTGAAAATACAATGTCTAACCACACCCCCAACCCCCCTGAAGGACCGTGAAACACACTCAACACACCTCCAGAAAGACGACACAAAATGAAAAGTGGGAAAATAAAACCAAACAAGATGTGTGCTAAACAGCCCACACAAACCGACTAGGACAGTAAGGACCGCGCCAATGAGCAGAGACTCGAATGTATGTAAACACAGACGCCACAACGAAGAAAATACAGACGAAAACTTCCAGGCTTCCTGCGACGTCGTTTTTTTTAATGTGATTCGGTACTGTTCGAACTGGGTGAGTGAGAGATTTTGGTCAGCGCTAAACATCGAGGTCTTGAGCTGGTGATGGGTATAGACAAGAAAAATTCGCGCGTTCCCTGACCTGCAGGCTAGCCTCTAACAATACCTGTGAACCCAAGCAAACAACAGATGCTCACTGGCTGTTCGCTGACACAGTGGAATGGGCCTGCATTTAGTTACATTCTATCATTGGCTCAGCGACTTATAAGATGTGTCAAATAAGACAACGGCCAGCTGTAAATGTGACACCAACTTACAGATGTTTGAATTCTATCTTGCATCCGAAAGGAAATGCGAATTTTTCAGGTCTCTAATGATGGGTGACATGATGTGAGTATGGAGCAGCGCCGGATTGAAAGGGCGGGGGAAACGGGAGATCTCCGAGAAAACCCGCCGACCAACGGCATCGTCCGGCACGATTCACACATATGGCCATTCCGCCACAGCGGCCCCATTGGTCGAATTGAAAACTGTAGCGTGTTTCCAACTAAACACACAAATTTATTTATTTAAAATCTTAATACATCTTCATAAATGATCATTTAGTAAATTATAATTGCCTGTGTTATCGTATTATGTTTATGAAGTTGTATTTAGAACAGTCGTATAAGCCCATCTAAAGTAGACACATTAGACCATCATCCATGTCTTCTCTAGCCACATTTTGTTATTTTGTTGAAATTATTTTCGTATTATAAATGAACGATGTCACTTATTACCGCCAATATGAGTTTTCGCTCACGAGGGTAGAATAGGTAAGCCAAAATTTCAGTTTATGTTGTTGGGAACGTAACCCTAGTCATACGACCAACTCCTCGCTTACCCTACTCTCGAACAAGGTAAGCGACGGTTAACAGACGAACGTCGCCATTGGCGCAAAAAAATTTAACCGTGCTCATAAACAAACCCACGATGACTTGAAACCTAAGACATTGTGTTAAAAATATCGAAGACACAAGCACGAAACTAATATTATATTGGAATGTTAATAAAATAAGACGTAAAGAATTTACTGCGGACGTCGCATTTAGTAAAACAATTAACAGGTATAAAATATGTGTGATTATTTTATTTACGCCATCTTAAAACCCTGAGCAGCATTACAGACACCCGCTAAGATCCTGGTGATCCACAAACACTGGTCACGTAACTTATTCCAGAGTTGTGTGCACCGGTTTCAAATCTCCGTGTTTGACGCGTGGCAACAGTGGAGTGATAAGAGGCAGAGTAACACGCTCGACGATAGACACATGGTCTATATTCGCAGCGGTAAACTAGCACGCAATGTTTTCGAAGAGCACTTTTTCCTGTGGGACTTTAAGCGGTGACACTAACATTTTATTTTTGCATAGTTCAAAGTAAATACCAGTGCACGGACCTTATGTCGCAACTTACGGATTCAGGTCATATTTTATGTTACAGCAGTCTAAAAAAAAGCCGTTTTTAGCCATTTCTAACAAGCTTACTGAATTTTCAAAACATGGCATCTGTAGTTTCAAATGGTTGTTCTATTCGTAGATAACTACGATAAGAATAAGTTCAGCGGTTTTCGCGTGACACACCACAACACCGTCCAACGGCTACGTACACAGTCCTCTTTACAGAAACATGACATGTTACGATTAGTTCCGTGTTATTATACTAACTTGATAATAAGAGTTATATGCATTATACTTAAACTTTAGATTGTCTTAATTATTTCATATCTACGCTTTTATGATTCGTATACAATCTTCATAGTGAAAAGTAGCGTAATAAACTAATGCCCTATTATTGTATTTGTAAATTTGTCGTGCGAAATTTCGAATCAGGACGAAATTAAGAAAACGTTAGCTTGATTAGTGATACTGGCTCTTAAGGTCGTGTCCCAACAAACAAATTTAACCTTATTTTATTAAACTAATTTAGTACGTTCCACTTGAAACTCTGTCAAATAATTATTATGTGTGTGGTAAAGTTTGTCTCATTCTAAAACCTGAAGAATTCACTACGAAATACGGTTGTGTTTCATTATACTCTAATAGGGTCAGGTTATTACTTACGTAACTCAAAGAGCCAACAGGAGCACAGCGATAATTAGCCATGAGCCGCGAGATAAGTATAGGCTGTTAGGGATAAAGTGAGTGCTTAAAAAAGCCCTGATTAATATTTATTTACTGCCAGTTTATATACATCCGTTGTAAGTTATCATAAACATTGCCACGTACTTTAATTTGCATAAGCTTGTACAATGTTTACATCTACATTACACTGCTCCAGAAAATGTTATTTACACCATCTCATTAAATACACGGGTGTTGATGTTTGCTATCGTCAATAGTAGTCTTATCTAACATTTATATAATAAGAGTGTATCTGTGTATCGACTCAAATTTATACGATACTCACTGTTGCCGTTGTAAATGTGCAGACAACAATCAAATGTTAACACACGACAGAATGACATACGTTAGACAAGAATTCAAGTTCCGTTCAGTTCTACAGCCATGCACAAAGTCATTCATAATACTTTTGATTGTTTTTTTAAGTAACCATGTTGATAGCACGGTGGAAAACTCTCTCAACGAACTACACTTTCTAGCATGTTATCTGTCGGTCGCGTCAATTTGCGTTGGCGTTTGCTAATTCAAGTTAATATGTCGGTAGGTGCGTAAATAAGGTCATAAAAAAGATTTTAAAGTATACTATTCGTCGATTTAATTTGATTTTTCCATTAAATTTTTGTTTAAAAAGAAAAATACACGTATAAGTTGCCCTTCGTCGACGGCGGACTACAACACAATTAATGTAAGTGTCCCTGCCGATCAATAATATTGATTTACACAATTCTGCCTTGGTCTAGCTCAGCGGGTATGTTAAAATAATATAGTCAATGTTGAGATGACAAGTTACTTGATACGGCGGCAAATGGCCCTCGCTCACCGTGGAACAGAATAGACCAGGTGACTGATCAGCGATTCAGCCTCGTCACACAGCTCCGCCCCGCATGTGAATTATGCGAACACTGGCCGATTCCAAAGCTTTGTCGCGGCTAGGTCCTTAAGGGCACGATTCCCGTCTCTTTGGTCTGGCAAAGCACGAAAAATACTAATTTGACCAATTGGCTTGTTAATGCTTGCAAATATTGTCTTGTTAATCCTCGCAAGTCGTATCCCGGGACAGACTCTCTGTCGGCGATACTTCCGCGAGACGCGGCCCTCAGCCCCTAGGACGGCAACACGTCCAGCTGCCTCAAGCCCTGAGATGCTTCTCCCCCCTCGAGGTCTCCACGCCAAGCCAACTACACTGACCTCCAGCTCCCTTCGACCGAACAGAATCTCAGTTACATTTAAACTCGGTTTACAGACGGCTAAGAACTCAGGCCTTTGAGAGCGTATCATGTGACAAATTTATTAATTAAAATCACAAATTTACATGTTTGTTCATACCCTTCTATTCTAGTACATAATTTTCCTTGCTTTTAATTAAATTTATATTTAATTTACATTTTAAATTCAACTGCCTGGCGGCAAACCGTTGCAGGCGTCTTATTTCTGTCACTGTCTAACACTCTCACCCAGTGGGGCGTACAAGGCACTCTTCCCTCAACAATTCGTCAACCCCCTTGACACATACATGGCCTGCCTTATACTTCCCTCAGCGTGACGAAACCTAATTCTCTACGGCCTAATCATCCTCTAGATATAATATAAATTTTACGTATTTTCTTTATCACTAATCTAGCAGTAATTTAATTAAAATCTACAGCTTTCTGGCACAGTTTGAATTATCTCTGTAGCCCAGTTATTATTCTTTCTAGGTATGTACAATTACAGTGAATTATTCTGCTACAGTACGTTTATCTACAATTTTCCGTGCTGATTGCAGCTACCACATAACAATAAAACATATACATTTAAATAAACTTAATGGCTTCTTACACTGTCATCGGTGACCACTTGCTCAGTTCTATATACATACTTACACACTAGATACAATGCCAAATTGGCATATTACATATGGTACTGCATTCGATAATTAGCATGTGACTTAAATATTTAGTGCTCACTTTATCCCGAATGGCCTATACAAATATTCACACGACTGTCAATTGACGTGCACGCCCCAGTTGCTGTTAACAAATTACGTATGTTACAGTTACCTCAAGAGAAGTAATACAGTAACGGTTTTCACACTCTGGAGACAACACAATGAAAGACAAAGTAACGTTGGTGCATGCATCAAGAATAACACAGCTTTTAAAATTTAAGCTTCGCAACCACAACAAAATATTTTGTCATTATAGACCTTACTCGTTTATTTTGAAAGCACCAACAAATTTGCTGCCCCCCTCTCTCCCTCCTCAAAGTAATATTTTGCATTAATTACAAAAATATGTTGTAAACATTGCAATAAAATTGATAGTTCCATTCTGACAAAACATTTTGTGACCACCACAATTTTTTATTGTAGATCACTAAACTTGCACGCAGTGTTGTCGTATCGTTATGGGATAATTACAGGTTCCTTGACACACTGTTTCTCATAGTGTTCGATTTCTATGGTTTTTAAATAGGGACGTAACTTAATTGTAGTAACTACGAATCAAGTTGGCATTATTTCAATACACTCCGTTGTAAAAAATAGGAATTTGGAAAAGTCTAACGCTGATTACTAGGGGCCGGAAAATTTCGCGGATTCAATTACCTTCATGTTAGAATGCATCGTCCTGTGCATACTCAAGACCCGACCATTTGTTCACCAGCTGCTATTCAATGGAACAGCGCACAATGGACGAATGGACGGGGCTTGAACGTATATAGGAGAACGGAATCTAACATAAAGGTCATTGATTCAGCGAAAAGTTCCGGCCCCTACTTATTACTAATATAGGTAAAGACCTGCAAAATGTGCGTTTTCCTTGAGGCTCAAGCTAGGACTGCAGAAACTGTACGTTTGTGTCACTTTCGCAACTGGATCTCGACTTATTTGTAGAGATCCTGTATTTTCGCACGACTTTGTTTCAATGCCGTACGTGCACGATTCGTGGTGAACGACTGAATGTGTCGAACTCTCAGTGTCTTGGATTTGACCCGCCAATCACGGCCGTCTGGTGCAGTAACCTTGTTATGATTGGCCCAGTCAGTCAAGTCACGCCTCTACACAAAGATACGCTGCCAATAACAATGAAGCACAGCTGCAGATGTTCACGTGAGGCATTGATACAAAATAGTTAGAGACACTGTAAAATCGCGAAAATGTTTAAAATAGTTTCAAATAAAGTGTATCATATAAGCCGTGACACGTGTGAACAGTTTTGGGACAAATCACACACGCTGTGTGTCCAAGCTGTGCAGTTCTAACTGGGCCTGTTGTAGAGAGAGAAAATGCTAAAATGTTGATACAAAACAGTCAGTGTTATATACATCACGTTGGATCTAGCAAACAGTCAACTATTCCCGCGATTTTCCAGTGTCTCTAAAATTAGTGCGGTGCGGAAATCAGGAGTCTCCATTTATTTGGCCCCTTCTGAAAGTCTCTGAGCCAATAACAATAATGTAATTAAACGCATGCCCGTTTTACTGTGGAAGCGAGCAGCTAATGAACAGCTGCAGTATGCTTGAGTTCACATATATTCTTGTAGGCTAGCTTATCGGACATTGAACCCGCGAATTTTTCCGGTCTCTATAAATTAGTTGTAAATCCACAATTTTTTTTGTAAATATACAAGACTGGTTTTTATGTGTACAAACATATTTGTAGATCAAATTATTGTAAATTTGACGATAATTTATATTAGTTTTATAGGCTTGCAGAAAAAGTAGTTTGGAAACTAGTTTTCAAATATTTTGTTTTTACTGTATAGTTCGAATAATAAGGCCTGACCAATAGGGAATCACCTACAGCACACAGCGACGAATCAGACACTAGGTCTGAGTGTCAAACATCGTGCAACCAATAACCAACCGATTACACTAAATTCAAACACACGGAAGCGTATTTCGTTTCTGTGTACCAAACTATCCTATACTCATGTGCTGAGTTAAATTGATGCTGCTGTGAATTTTCCACGTTTTGAGTTGATTATTTCTTGGGTTTTATTTTCTTTTTAAACTAAGAGGACTTAACGTCTCGTCGGCAACGAGGTCACACAAAACGGTTGGACATCAAACTTTACACAAATAGTATACCTTGTAGAGGAATCGGCCATGGCATAAGTTAAGGAACCATCCCAGCATGAGTTTACGTGTCTTTGCACATGCAGCGGGATCAGCAGAGACGTTTTATTTTATGAACTATTTCAATGCTTTTTTATAAAAAATATTTTTATGTAGATCTTAAAAAATAAAATGTTACCACCTGATGAAAACCTACGTGTAGAAGAGTTGTAACGCGGTAGTAAATATGTTACGAATTAACTATGTATATTAAATTTCGAAAAATTACACAGGAAACCCGGGTTTGTGGTAACTGCAAACTGTTTTGTCAATAACGTACGGACCTCACGAAATATTTTTGTAATGGCTACAACATTTTTTGGTAGTGACTGCAAAACTTTATTGGGGACGCAAAAAAATTTAGTGGTCACCACAAAAAAATTTGGTAAAAGTCAATAATGACAAAACATTTGGTGGTGACCAATTAGTATAATTTATTTTTTCAGTGTAATCCCTCGTTGCATTTTTTCGTTGGTTTTAAGTTGTGTTGTTTTATTGTATTGTTTTGTTGTCCACTGTTCACTGTTTTTGTCTACTTCCATTTTTTATATTGGGAATCTGGTTCTATAGTTGTGTATGTCTTTTGTGTCAGGGTGTTGCGTTGGTATGCGACTGATTGTATCTCTAGAATTATTTGTTGTCTAATATAACAACTACAAAAAAACTGACAGAGTTCCTCTGGAATTGCTTTTTTTTTGTGAGTGTTTTATATTTGTTTTTTTCTTGTTCGTTTTCGTACTTTGTCATTCAACATAGGTTTAATCAGCAAAACATGAGCAATGGCGTATGTCCACAAACCACTCAATTCTAACTGTAAACTCGCATTGCAACAAACATTTAAAAATCTGACCCTTGCCTTAACGTTATAAAAGAAGTAAGCACGCAAATGTTTTTTTCTCCTGCAAATT
The DNA here is from genome assembly GCA_003012365.1 of Medauroidea extradentata. Taxonomy (NCBI): domain Eukaryota; kingdom Metazoa; phylum Arthropoda; class Insecta; order Phasmatodea; family Phasmatidae; genus Medauroidea; species Medauroidea extradentata. The sequence continues at coordinate 100,554 of PNEQ01012408.1, forward strand.
TACAAATTGTCTTAACACATTAGCAACTATGTTTGCACCTAACATGCATCCCAAAATTAATCAGCAGCATTTGTGTAATCCTGCAGCACGACAGTGAACCTTTCATAGGATAGTACGAAATTCCAGCGTACCCTCACCCCCTGATGGGTTGAGACCCCCCCCCCCTTCCCCCGGAGTGAAGTATAAACGGCCGGCCATTCAGAATGAAAGCACACGTGTGCAGTATGAGCTGTCTCCTGCTCGCGTGAATTACGAGCCTGCCCGTCAGGCTGGGCGTCACGGCGTGGCGTAAACACTTTGTTTTTACCGCAACAGTTTACGACCGGCCGGTGGAAAACATGCGCGCCTCCTGACTCATTCCAACACAGTTTACCTGTTCTAATAACGGCTTATGTCAACGTGAACTCTTTCACGTCTAAGTTTACTTTCAGTTTATATATTTATTTCTTTAAATAAAACCTATCGGAGAGTCTTCTTATCATAAAAATTAACCATGAAAATAGTTCACAAAAACTTACTGATCCCATTGCACGCGTAAAAAAAGTACTTTTACAAGGAAAGACGTTGGAAAATCAGTTACCAAAGAAATTCCTTTTAAACTACGAAGGTGGTTCCTGTGAAAAATACAAATTATTGTAAAAAGTACTTCAGAAACACATGGCCCAAATTTTGCGAGGATATTGCCGATGTGAAAAATGAATAGATTTGATAAGACAGCAAAAAAAAAAAAAAAAAATACTGGGGCGAAGACAATGTTGGACAGAAGACAGGATAACAACGACGACGTCACAGACAACAGACTAGAAGACACAAAATAACACAGTAGATTTCTTAAGACCGACTTTTAACGACGTTTCGGAAGCTGACAGCTCAATATTGTCTGTGCTTTCTTAAGGGCGCGGTATATCGCAATTTTCATCACCGTTTTTTAATTTTTATTTGTACCAGATATTTTTTTTCTTATTTTAGACACAAAATGTGACTAAATTTGGCTCTTATGATTTTTTTTCTCTCTCATAGTTAGTTATTTGAATTTTAAAAAATGTTGAAACTGAAAATAAATATTTTAAAAATTCAATAATTTTTTTTAAAAATACAAATAATTTTTATTCTTTATTTTTATGAGCATAACATTGTAGCCTGCAATGTCTTTATCCGCTGTGATTTTTTTGAGTTTGTTTAATCAGTTGGTTTTAGTGTAGTCGTTAAAACGGAAACACGCAAAATGTGAATTTAACAAGCCATCACGCGAAAACTATGAGATAGAAAAATTTTATAAGAGCCAAATTTAGTCACATTTTGTGTCTAAAATAAGAAAAAAAAAACGTATCTGGCACAAAAAAAAATAAAAAATGGTGTGGAAAATTGCGGTAGGCCGCACCTGTCCTGAGTTTTACAGATTATTTGGTTTCTCTTTCAACTTTTCAACTTTTATTTTTTTTTTCTCTTTTTCTTTATTTGTTGTTGACTAATTTCTTGTGGACTCTTCCATGTTCTGTTGTTTTAGTTTATGTATGTGTTTATTGAGATTTCTGGGACGACATAGTATTGTAATGACGTATGTTCACCATAATACAATACGTTATTCTTTCACATTACATGAAACAATCAAATACAATAATGAAAAGTAATTGCGTTAGAGCAAGATATGTGATAAGTGAATCAAGTAAACCGAAACCTGAGAAAAACCAAGTTAAGTTGCGTCGTACTCACCTACATCTAGTCAAAAGCAGAGGTTTGCACCCTGTTGTTGCATACCATGTAGTTACTATAGCAGAAAGTGATGTCTGATGTCATGGTAATTAATCAGTGTATTGTAATTAAACAAAAACGCACTTGTGTTGCAACTCTGTAAGACCCAACAAAACGCACCTAACTGTTACACTTGCAGCTACGGTGGCCTGGTGGATAGGCAACTTTTCCTACACCCAGATGTGAACACAATTCTCCGACTCCTCCTTTAAGGGTGGCTACAGCCCTGGATATTTCAAATGAACCTAGTGTATCACGTTGCAAATATTTTTTACGGCAGCAATACCCTGGTACAGTTTGGTCACATGTTTCTGAAACATGTACAAGTTTGTCAAATTACGAGGTATAGCCTTGTTTGGTAATAGGAAAAATTCAATTTGCAATATTAATTTTATTACGATCTTGAAAATACAATTATTTATTAAGTACATAATATATAAAAAATGTTTGTGCAAATATTAAAAGACAAGAATTTGTATACGTACCAGAATTCTAGCCTCATTATCGCGCTTGGTGACCGCGTGCCTTATTTCTAGACAAGTTCACCTGCATGCTATTTCGTCTCCTGTTTGTACTGTATAAGTTATATTAATATACAGTACAGTAACCTTTTTTGTAGTTTTTAACACGTAATTCACAAAAATATCCACTTCATTCCAGTAAAATTCATACTAGAGACTGTGATTTGTAGCTATAATTATAATTTCGTATAAACCAGTGATTTCAGTAAACTGCAAAGATTCTGTAAGCTATTTACAAGTACTTGACGTTTAAAAAATTATAATTTTACAAGGACAAATCTTTGTTCTTTAACAAACAAATGTTTGTAAAATTACAAATAAATAATATCGTATGCATACAGATATTTTTATTTGACGTCTACGACAGCAAAAATAGGCATATTTCGATTGGCTGCTAACTAATAACATATCTTGTTGAATACTGCAGGTGTATCCTATATGTGTCTTGTAAATAAAGGTGACGTCAGCTACTAGTGTGTATTGACTACCAGTATCTATTAAGGACGCGATACCGCAATTTTCATCACCTTTTTTTTTTATTTATACCCGATATTTTTTTTTCTTATTTTAGACACAAAATGTGACTAAATATGGCATTTATGAAATTTTTTATCTCTCATAGTTTTCGCGTAATGGCTTGCTAAAGTCATATTCTGCATGTTTCCGTTTTAACGACTACACTAAAACCAACTGATATACCAAACTCAAAAAAATCACAGTGGATAAAGACATTGCAGGCTACAATAATAAGCTCATAAAATTAAAGAATAAAAATTATTTGAATTTTAAAAAAATGCTGAAACTGAAAATAAAAATTTAAAAGTTCAATATATTTTTTTAAATACAAATAATTTTTATTCTTTAATTTCATGAGCATGTCATTGTAGCCAGCAATGTTTCTATCCACTGTGATTTTTTTGAGTTTGGTATATCAGTTGGTTTTAGTGTAGTCGTTAAAACGGAAACGTGCAAAATATGACTTTAGCAAGCCAAAACTATGAGAGATAAAAAAATTTCATAAGAGCAAAATTTAGTTCCATTTTGGGTCTTAAAAAAGAAAAAAAAATATCTGGTACAAATAAAAAATAAAATAATGATGATGAAAATTGCGGTAGACAGCATCCTTAATGTGACAACAAATTTCACTAAACGGAGTTAGTTTACGAACAACTCAAATTTCGAATTTCTCCGATTCTGTTTAAATTAAAACATGGACATTTCTCTAAAAGAATATCAGTAGCTTGTATATATAGCTTATATACACATATATATGTATATACGTATATGTATATATATATATATATATATATATATATATATATATATATAAACACACACACACACTCTCTCTCTCTCTCATAACAGATTTTCTCGATAGGAATTGCTATGGGGAAAATCACATTATAAACAGGCAAAAAATAGTAATAATTAATTACTTTATTCTAGGTTATTAATAAACTAGTAGCAACTACTGGCATAACTTTTGAATATATGTGCCTTTTCCGTTACATTTTCGAGACACAAGAATCAAACAGTGAATTCTAATTCTGACGTGCATCTTACCTGTACGACAGATGTACTATTCAGGTAACAACACAACCTCACATCGATACATTCTGGACCAGCCTTGAAGGCAGGAGTAACTATTATGACAGAATGTACCGCAACTATAACGGAAGACTGTTCGCAAAAACATCAGCCTAAGACACGCCTTCAGTAAATTTTAAAATAAGAAAAACCTTACCAGCTGAATGCAGTGTTAAAAAGGCAGTACACTAACAGGCAATTTAATTAAAGCATGTTCTATCTTATCAGAGGATATTGCTCATTGTTAGAATTTCTGATTATATGTATAGACACACACACACGCCTATGCGTGTGTGTGAAAAAAAATCCGAAAACATTTTCATTACTGCAGAAATAAATTACCTGGAAACACGTAACATCTGCAATGTACAAGAATCTCAGGACAATGTTTTGCTGTACTTTTCGTAACATCACAGAGTAATATTCTAACAGTGACAGTTGGCCTCGTATTCCTAATGTCCTATACACATAACTAAATAAAACGGATCGGATGTCAAGGCCGTCTTATACCTGGGTTTTCATCCTGTGTTAGAGAACTCAGAGAACAATAAGAAACAGAACATTTTCGCGAAAAGACATTTAAACCAACGTATATTTTAATACCTTGCGTGAACATTTGCATCTCTACTTCGAGGTTTTTTAAAGTGTGTATTTGTGAAGAGACGTATTTCATTCGACAATGGCATCGAAACAAGGTAACTGCTAAACCACGCGTCTGTGATCTGCGGGTAAAAACCCTAAGGGTTAGGCTTGCAATAACTGACAATACTGACTACAAACAAAGTTTCGGGTATATAGTTAATACTGTGAAACAAGCATGTTCTGGTTCCAAGAGACAAGCACGACTTTCCGCGAAGCACTAAATTGGCCACTTATTTGACTATGGGACTGAGCACTAAATTGTGTTGATTTATAAAGTGTAGTGAAAGTCATTCGGCTCTTATCGTTAGAGATACCTGATTTTCGCGAAAAGATTTCTGTTCCAACTTGTATCAGAGATTTACGTGCACATCTGCAGTTTTGCTTCATTGATATAGTCAGATTGTATTTGTGAAAATAACGTTTCTAATTTGATCGTACCAATCAGAATAAGGTTAATGGGATACTACAAGTATGTTATTTGTGGAAAAACGTTGAGGCACATGAGAGTTTAAATATCAAACCACTGACCACAAAGCAGAGATGTGTATGTGGACGAAACTGAAAATAAAAATTTTAAAAATTCAATAATTTTTATTTTATATTTTATGAGCATGTCATTGTAGCCTGCAATGTCTTTATCGACTGTAATTGTTTTGAGTTTGGTATATCAGTTGGTTTTAGTGTAGTCGTTAAAACGGAAACATGCAAAATATGACTTTAACAAGTCATTACGCGAAAACTATGTGAGATAAAAAAAATCATAAGAGCCAAATTTAGTCACATTTTGTGTCTAAAATAAGAAAAAATATATCTGGTACAAATATAAAATAAAATAATGATGATGAATATTGCGGTAGACCGCGCCTTTAAGTCACTGAAAGAAAATGAAGCAGAATTATTTTCACCAAATATAGGGGTTTGTACTACGCATAATAATTTCTTTCGTAGGCAACTATTGTAGGAAACTGAAGGAAACAAAGTTATGATTGCATTGTAACTGCATTATTGTTGTAATAATAGGACGTGTGCGGTTTTCCAAATCCAATTCTGGCAGCGCCAACGGGGTTATCTTTACACGTGTGAGTTTATTTGGGAGACATGAAATAGTTCCCTTCGTTGACTGGGCTAGTAGTTCCAACAGTGGGATCTGCACAGCATGAAACTTGCAGTAAAGTCCTTGCTACAATCTCCACCTGGGGCATTCTCTAATACAAGCTCATAGTAGTTATCTCGTTTACTTAAGCTACAAATATACTTAAGCCCCGGAAACTATTCAGCAAAGTACTACTGTCAATACATGTTCATGGCTTCACTGAAAAAAGAGTATGGTTGTAGGTACCGTGCTTGTGTTAAAATAGTGACAACAAAACATTTTGGTTGTCGGTACAACTCTGGACAGTTCCTTCAACAATCTGTTTTGTAGAAGAAACAAAGAGCCTTGTTGCTTTTACACACCAGGTGGTAATTTCTACAAAAAAGATTGCCGAAGGAATTGTCCAAAGTTGTACCGTCAACCAAACTGTTTTGTTGTCCCTATTTTAACAAAAGTATGGTACCTGCAACATTACTTTTTTCTCAGTGTTATGTTCAGCTAATTTGCCGAACTGAAATGAGAGAATATGTTCCTGACCGCAACTATTTTGTTTAAAGAATGTACTAGCGTTCAAACGTGAATCATAAATACTGTAATTTGCCAGTCGTAACGTGCAATTTAGAATGTTACGAAATATGGTGTCTATAAAAAATGTCTACAAACGATTCAAGACCCTGCACCGAACTTCAGAGTGATAGTGTGCCGCGGAGTGCACTCTGGTATGCCACAACATCCATTATGCGGTTCACTGTGTCTCTGGCGACGACCTCGGTCCAGACCAGCCTCATAGCGTAATTACATCTTTGAACCTTTCGGCACAAGGGACTCTTAGTTATCGTTTCTTTTTCAGAGGCATAAACCTAACACAAATTCAAATACGCCCTGCGGATTTTAAAGAAAGAACGGTTATGATTATTCCTCTTTTCCAATCATTTCAGTAGTTTTATAATTGCCGAAATTATGTACGTCCCGCGGCGACCTAAGAAAGCGAGTTTTTCTGCATTGATGAGGGATGAGGAGCAGCGCCAGAATGTATAGGTGGTGGAAACTGAAGATCCCAGAGAAAACCCGCCGGCCAACGACCTCGTCTGGCACCAATACCACACGCGTATCAAGTGTCGGGAGATGAGTTGTTACCTGGGAGGGTTGCTGATTCTCAGAACTGTACATTCCTAAAGAACGTTTCGTAGATCAATTATCATGATTGACTGACTTAATTATACTGCCTCAGGGAAACTGATTTACAGTCATGGAGAACGTCAAAGTATGGAATGTTTGTCTGTGAAAGATTCTTGCGATGGGGGTAAATAATTTAATGGCATATTGTGGACATATTCCATTGCAGATATGTCATCTCAGACAACCAATAAAACAATAAAGGAAATACCAAGCCGAATGGAAGTAGACGAAAAATGTGAAGCTGGCGATTACAACGGGAATTATATTTACCATCGCTACAGAGAAGATGTGGCAGCAGAACGGAACGCAATCATACCAGCACATTTGTTATTATCCGTAATTTCTTCGACAAATTGCGGCATTATTGTAAGTTATAATTATTAACGATTTTACTGTACTGTAATGGAAGTAAAAATAATTTCAGCTATAATAGCACATTTTCCCGATTTTTATTGTCAGAATGTCAAGATAAGTTCAGAATAAAATAATCATGTAGGCGAGTAAGACCTATCGTACATCGTTAATGAGGGTAAAAATAAAAATGGCTAAGATAGGTTTTTTTTAGTTTCGGGATTCCTAGAATTTCTTTCAGGTTTCATCAAAAAAAATTGTTTTTGATTTTGTAATAGTTCCGCTTATATCGAGGGGTTACTAAAGAATCTGTAGAGACCTGAAAAATCCGCGTTCTCATTAGACCTATATCACTTTAACCGCAAGCAGCTAATGAGCATGTGCTGTCTGCTTCAGTTCACATATACGCTTGCAGGCTAGCCTACATATCAGGGAACACGTGCAATAATGTCATACTGTTTGCAGATCTAATGTGCGTCCAGTTGAACTGCAACGAGCGTGATGCGGACCTGCGAGCGCAATAAGGCTGACTCTTGTTCGCCCGCAACTTGCCATGTCGTCTCTATGCGCAACGAACTCAGCTGGCATCTTGTAATTTCTTTGAACACTGTTATTAACGGCACGGACTACAGTAATTTCCATCGACATATTCTTTATATTTATACCAGATACATTTTTTTTTATTTTAGACGTATGTAAATTGTGACTAAATTTTGCTCTTGTGCATTTTTTTCATCTCTTATAGTTTTTTTGCATAATGACTCGTAAACGTCAAAATTTGCATTTTGCGGTTTCATGTACGCCACTAAAACGAACTGACATAACAAATTTGGAAAAAAAAAAAAAATACAGTCTCTTAACTCATATGAAAACAAAAAAGAAAATATTTTTGTAGTGGAAAAAAATTTGTTGACATTATTCATAAAAAATTTAAAAATTCAAGAATTTTTTAAATCACAATAAACAAACAAAACGAATGCAGTTCAATTACAATAACATTCCGTGCCTAAGTAAAGGGGAAGTACATATGGAATAATCGAGTACATAGCAGGTAATATTTTAGTATTGCAATATCACTATATCAGCAAGGATACCTAAACCAAAACACCACATTTATTTTAATTGTTTGTGCTGATTGCAACTGATACTAACCGCGAAGTATATTACATAACTCAAATCAGCATTTTTTTACTAACGTTAAAATATAAATATGCCTAAGTTCCTACCGATTTATTTGAGGAATGCGTAGACACAAGACACAGTATAAAACAATGAAAAGAAAAAGCACGATTTATAGTTAATTTGAGATTAAACTGACGTGTCCCTTGGGCAGTTAAAGTCAAATAGGGCAATGGACGAGTAATTTGACCCGTCTCGAAACCTTTAACCGCGTGTAACATTTCATGTATGATAAAGGCTGTAACATAAACAACGTAGCTTTTCTTGAGTTAAACTAATACATTTATTATTAACAGGATATATGCGTACGGAAGTTACAGTATTCCATCATTCTAACAATCGGTACATTAGTAATTTAGTGTTAATCGACTGAAACGCTGTTAAACATTTCACATTTATCAAGCTTTGCCTTATGAAGTGCCACTTTTTTAAATAATTTCTTTCGTTTCACTTCAACAGTATTTTCTGATTTGAAACAACGTGAATTCAGTCTCACAGTGCTATATCGAAATACGAAAATAAATGTTCTTGCAAACGTGTAATAATTCAACTGTGGTTTAAGTTTCTTGATTCGATTGATTTTTTATCAAACTTCAGAAAACAAATATGGCTAATTTTCTACAAGTGTACTAACCTACAACAATTAAAGAAACTGATACTTGACCCACCGTGATGAAGGGATTAAATGAAATAAGTATACTTTTACCAACACGTTGTTTATATTTAACCCGGATGAAAACATCGAGATAAAAATGTACTATACATGAGATCGTATGCCATATTAGTCTAAGACATGTAGTTGTTTGTCAAAGGTAAAAATTGTTTTGCGGTGTTTTGTATTTAAAGATGTTTATCGCGTTGGCAAGCAGTTCTCTAATACTAACAGCTATTTTTGTATTCACCAGGACATAATTAAACACCCAATAAAGACCTTATCTGTTGCACGATATTTTTGTTATTGTCAGAAAGAGATGTTTCTTAGGTCGAAATTGTATCCGTAAAGTTAATTAATGTGACACACAGTAGGAACCTGGCTATAAAATTTAATTATTTTACATACAAAATAAAATTCCACTTCATGCCTAGCAACGAAATTCTATGTAAGAGCCAAAACAAAGAAGGGCGAAGCATTTTTGATATTTACTTAATTAGGTAAAAAAAAATATTAGTTATATTTTCAGCGTAGGATTGCTCCTGCCATACACTGTTTGTAGAGAAACTGGAAATATATGTTCTACTTGCGTTATTTCACAGGCTATCAGCACGCAACATTAACACACTCTACCGTGCCTCAGCCTGTATAAGACAGAGGAATGTTTGTGTAATCGTGATTGTAGCAGCGTGTTAAAGGCGCGGCTAAAACAGAGAGGCAGAGTTACACAAGACTGACATCACAAGGGGGTCGCAAGCCACGCCCCCTCGCCCCAGCCAGGCCACTTACAGTCCGACCACCAACACAGTTGGCCAACAATCATAGCACAGCGCACGAGGCAAGTAGGGGTGCCCTAGGTCACTTTCACTACCTCGCACTGCCCTTACCCACACTTCTGGCTGTTAGTTAACCCACTGCTGGCCAACACTCCAGCATACAAACATTCCTATAGGCTGTTCACGTCAAAGTCAGCATTCTTTTGTGGAGCCGCCTATCTCGCGCTTCAAATATGGTGCAATGTGTGTTGCCCATTGAACCAATTTACACACATATGACACAATTCTGACAATGATGGAATGTCGTTGACACCATGCTCATTAAAAACATTGTTGGAAGACATTCCGACGTAGCTAAAACCAGCCTTTTAGGGCTGCCGTACTTCAAAATGTGCTAAACGAATGTATACGAAACTCGGTTACAAACACTTTGCCGTAAACTTTCCACCAACAAGATTATATGTCCGCTGCTTCAAGTGCCACCACATAATTGATCGGGGTAAAACTTGCACACTAGTTTAGCGTTTGGTGCGATGTGGCATTTGATGCACGCTTCAGTGTCACCCTTATACGTTCGTCACTTCGGAGCCTCTACAGCGCAGGTAGGTGCCTAAGGTCAAGCTTAGGGATGGGTTAAATATCGCAAAGTCAATGTCCTGCACGTTAGAACCCAATATCCTATGCATAGGCCTACTCAAGCCCAAACATTTGTCCACTAGCTGCTACTCAGTGGAACAACCGACAATGAATTCTAACATCAGGGGTCATTGATTTCACGAAATATTCCCATCTCTAATCATTCTGTACTAAACACTGTACTTTTTTTTTAAATTTCCACTTTGATGTTAAAAAGTGTTAAGAAAATACGCATTAAAACAGTTTCCCACACATTAGTGTTCCTATACATTTGTAAGAAACCGTCAAAAATATACTGAAGTTAACCTACGTGTATACTAACATATATCAACTTCCGGTCTGTTTACAAGCTGAATTATGAACGTTTCTTATGCTGTGCATAGGCGAGAAACTTCCATTATTATTTACGAAGTTTTCGTACACCGTTCCTTTCCGCAAATTCCAATCACTATGCCACGTTTTCATATAAACATTGCAGCGTAACTAATACACACATTGATTACAAAAGAATCCGTTTCAGGTAATAATAAAACAAATTAATTAGTAGTTAATGCCCAATAAAAATATTGTTTACCAACTGCAACATTTAAAACAGACAATTTTTTTTTTTTAGTAATACTATATTTTTTCATTTGGAGCAACAGGAGCCCCGTGTACAACTCTCAGAAACGTAAGATTTAATTATAGTTCTTTATGTTTTACTACACTACTTGTTTACCAACACAAACGATCATCTTGACGAAAACGTTTTAAAGTTAGTGTACAACGATAAGTACTCGCCAACACATTTCTGGAAATGTTTCTTTCAAATTTTAAAGTCGGTTGTGAAAAGTAATATGCCGAAGTTATATTACCTTGATGCTCGATCATAAGAGATTAGTCAGGTTGTGACAAAATACATTCGAGTAATTATCTTGGTTCACTATTTTGGATGCAAGTGTATTTAACTCGGACCACTATTTAAACTGATATAGTTGAAATTTTACCCTACCTGCGCTAATCTCGTGATTTATTATACAACCGGCTTAAGTTTCGCGTGTTTCCAAAATAATATTTCGTGTCCTAATAAATATGTTTATATATAAGTTTCAGACTTACCATATAACCTACATGACGGAGGTCACTTTTATTTATTTTTGTGGTAGGACTGATTGTCTGCCACACGTGAAGAATGTTAACAAACACATTATTTTCCTTGCGCATCAAAGATGTTTTGGACAACTTAAGGATACGTCTTTCTGTTACTGGTTTTTAATACTTATTATATAGAATGCCTAAGAGACACAAACTGTCAGAAAGAATTTCTCAGTTTTATAACTTATATAAATGGAACTTTAAAAATTTCGACAATTATAATAACGCTTACATTGCACAGCGGAAGGTACCTCATTTTCTTAGCTTGTGAAGCAAAGGTCGAGTGTTTGAATTGCATTCTTGTCAATGCATAAAACAATCCTGGGCGCACCAATTTCAAATAATAAAAACGAACACTTGGACTTACCGTTGACTTGAGAGACGAGTTTACAAGTCTGGACTGATGGACAGCACGGTAATGGATGAGATAAAACGATGGGTGATGTATTATTGTTGGCAATGAAGAGTTGAGCGAAGACGTAGCGACAAGCCGTTCCGCACTTCGAGAGATTAAGAACAACCCCCTAACCTCTTAACACGACCGGCCGCGGGCGAAACAGCGGCGCAACTGACAACATTCCCGCGGCCCGGCTAGCTTGAGAGCGCCTCCGCCCGCAGCGCTGGTGTCGCCTCGTGGCGCGCGGGTGGCGGCACGCTCAGGCGCAGACGTCAGCCAGCCCAAGTGGGATTCGTCGCTGTCACCGGAGCAAGAAACCCCTCACAGGCAATCGTCGTACAATATGACGTTTAATGGTATACCCGTGTGCATAATGGCTCTGTCTCGTTCTAATCTTGTGACGTCACTCCGTACCCAGATTGCTCGGAATGGCCATTTAAATGTATACATACCCGTGATTCTTTACACGTCAACGGCGATTTTCAAATAAACTACGACATGTAAGCTGATCGGATCTGTCTGAAAATAAACACTAATAGATATTTCACGTGTTCATATTACTAACAACCGTTCGTTTACATATAAAATTTAATGACCACGGAAACAAGCTAATCACGCCAAAATGCTTGCAATAAACCAATGGAAAGTATCAAAACAGGTTTGCTTTCAGCCGCTGTTTCACAAATACGTTTATTGCCTTCAACAATCCAGCAAGGAGGCGCAACGTACATGTTGGACTCGCATTTCGGAGTATCCGGATTCGATCGCCTGCTCCGTCCATCCTGACCTCGATTTTCCGTGGATTCACCAAATCGCTCCTGGCGAATGCTGTTATAGATCTTGACAAAGGCCATGGCCGACTCCTCTCCCAACTGATGTCATTGTGTTAAATTCTACGGCACTGTCTCTAATGAACTCGCTGTTGAGACGTAAAGCCCACTTACATACCTACATTCAAAAACTAATTGAATGCATCGTAGCAGACGCACTTATGATCATAATACATGTTGGGGAATATAAATGTTGGTTGAACTATGCCTTTATATGGAATAGAAAGCCAGCTTCGTCGTATGATCTTAGAAATACTTCTACAATTACTTATTGTTTGAAGTCACACGAGTGCAATTTTGCGATTTTTTTAAATGCTTCTTTCAAATTACTTTTGGCAAATGTTTAATTTTTTGCTATTGTTGCCACTGAGCTTTATTCCAAAGTTAAACATTTAAATTTTGTTGAAATACAACAAATTTAAAAAATGTGTACTTTTATGAAGACATTTTTGTATAAATAGATATTATGATTTATAACCTAATGTATTATTATTACTAATATTTGATAATTGTATAGAACAGTTTTCACTATCTCAAGTTAGGCTACGTTTAAAAACTTAGAGCGACAAGATGGTAAGGTAAGTGGGATACGTTCCTTTAACAACGAGATGTTAAGAGCGCCGCCTACCCGCGCGTCAGAGGCTCAAAAACGACGGAGCAGTAAGGTCGACCTTGAAGCGCGCATCAAATGCCGCGTCGCCTCAACGAGCCAAGCGCTGAACTAGCATGCAAGCTTCCCGCCGAACGGTTTTTACTATGGGACATTAAGGTTGTTCAAGTGGGGAAAAAACATAATTTTATATTTGTATGAAATAGTGTTAGTTTTGTACACATTACTTGAGAGTACATATACCTCTAACGGAAAAAAAATTAGCTCATCTAGTTTTCCCGTAATGGCACTTCAAAGTCAAAATTTGCGTCTTTTTACTTCATACAAAACTTGAAAACAAGTTAACATAAAGAAATGAAAAAAATCATATCAAAACTACGCGTTACTGTCTATGGCCTGTAGCATTTAAAACCCGTTACAAAAAATGTTTATGTTAAATAAAAAATTTCAAAATTAAAATTTTTTTTTTGGTACTTTTAGAAATTTATTTTAAACACATAAATATTTTATAATGTGTTTGTATATGCTTCAAGCCGTAGACGGT